>JBBBDQ010028759.1:30000-295769 GCA_037127315.1 Ascarosepion bandense | reverse complement strand
TATACATAGAGTAAGAGAAAAGAGTAGGTCCCCTTTAGCTCTTTGTAGACCAAAGTAAGATGTAGATTTTTTCTTGCGGTGAAAAGTTTTTTACAATTGATAGCAAGATTTTCATGTAAGTACATATAACATAAAAAACTACAATTATTTGAATGTAGCTGTAAGTGATACAGAATTTGGTCTAGAGTTCAAAAATCAAAAGTTCTTGATGAAAATATTCTGACAGAAGTCAAAGTTCTGTGTCTATGTGTGCGTTATGCAAGGAATGAGTAGAGAGAGAGATTTACGTGTAGTGTAGTCTTATAGCCAGTCTGTGGGTCTAATGACAAGCTTGCTGAAAGTCACCTCTTATAAGAGGAAATAGCGGATCAAACAGCAAACGCGAGACAAATTTGTTTACATAAGAAAATATGTGATTGGCTAAAAATTAATTAATCACCAACTCACACACGAATGTTGCTTCAGAGCCGAAAGATTAAATCTAACTGCGATTGTTAAATTGTCCTATACAATAACAGTAGTGATGTATTACACAATCGCAGACGCGTAAATGACATGGACAGAATCGGGTAAGAAAAACATAGCAACCGCTATAATACCACCTTCAAGTAAAAAAAAAGGGGAAACATTTCAATAACAGCAGACATCAACCAATTAAACGATAGCAAACCATAAAAATGACCACCCAACATGAAGACTTCTTAGAAATTCTAACCCGAAGATATACCCGACCGATAGGACTTACATTCCAACAGATAATACCATTAATCCACAATTTCGTACTTACACACCGGATTCTTCGAGGGTCTGACGGTCAAATCGAGAGACACGTTAACTTAATTACCAATAACCCCAACCAACCCCCATAAGAACAACGAACCAAATATAAACAGAGAATGATTCCAAACCTTTATTTCTCCCGATGATGGGTTTGAGTCCAAACACTGAAACAGCCATATGATTTTAGAGAAGAGGACATATATAGAAGAAATTCTATACATGTTCCAAATCATAATTTATAATTGATATATTTAGTCAACCACATACAAGCCTGTTTCGCAGTATCACAGCTAATCAGTGTGGCTAGACACATCCACCTGCTTCTGGCCTGGATCGCAACTCTACCGATTTGGTGTCAGTTGGAGTCACTACTTCCAAATCCATAGGCACATGAAATCGGAGAAGGTAAATTCTAACGTGTTGTATATTAGCAGTGCATACACACGCCAGTTACCGAAAGAACTTAATTCATTTCTGAAGAGTCACGCTTATATAGCAGAAGTGGAAACTATTTTTAAATTTTTATTCTGTAGGGAGCTCAATATATATATATATATATATATATATATATATATGAGAGAGAGAAGAGAAGGTAAGGGAGATAGACATAGCTTGAGGAACAGATAAAAATTAAGCTAGCAAAATGGTAGGTATATGGATAAGTATTCTTGCATTAATCTTTATTTACACAGCCATTTTCAGTTCGTTCTTTTAATATATAATAATACAGAAGTTCTACAGAATAATTAATGAACGAAATATTTTTCCGTTACTATTGTAAATTGTGTAGCTAACTTCTAAATCATTGTGACTGAAAAGAATTTTAAATTAGTCTGTTTCAACGCCATTTTCCTATGATCAAAATCATCGAACAACTTGACCGTGATGGTATTAAAGTAAGTTCTTCATGAATTGTACTATTTATTGCGATTGAGATCCAAGTTATCAATAGTTTTGACAGAACATTCATATATATGCAAATAATTGCAATGTATATAAGCAATGTTAAAGAGTACATGAGAGGCAAATGGATCTTTTCCACGTGAATAAACAAAATCGGAATATAATTTGAATTTGACATTCGCTGTTATCTAAATAGTATATTATCATTTTTGTCTTTCTCGGAATGTAAAGAGTAAGTTATGTTTATCATAGCAAAATTTCAATATATAAATGTCTTTCTCTACTTATGTGCATAGTACATATAGCAGCCCAGTTCTTTCTGAAAATCTTTCTCGCAAAATTTCCTGACAATTGACAATTCTGCGTTACTTGAATTTCAACAATCGGCAGAAGCATAAACTACAGAAAGATTGAAAATTAATCAACGTAACATGTGAAAAAATTACGATATACTGTTTTTCAATTCGCCCAAAATATAATCTTTGTTAAATCCATAAAATAATCAAGACTTGCAGGATTGTATAATCAGTAATATCAACATTGGTTGGGATATTTTATAAAAATGCGCATCTATTCCCGTGAAACCTATTAAGAATTAAATAATAGTGTACTTATTTTTTAATCCTTAAAAGAAATCAGTTGTCGAATATTTGTTTCTGATCAGAATTTTTTAAATTTATCTGGGCGAAAATCAGGTTCAAACAGCTTCTTTTCAATGTAAAGACTCGCAAGATTATGTCTCCTAGATTTTAACAAACTTAACATTTTCATATCTAGAGTTAACCGTTATATTGCTCTAATACTCGTATAAACAAATTATGAACTTAAAAAAGCCTTGTACAAAATGAACCTTACTTTAAAAATAGACAATTAGATTATTTGGCGGCAATGTCCGAAAACGTGACGACAGCTAATTTCATGTGACAAGTACAAATTTAAATTTGAATATCATACACAGTTTCAAAAATATATTTTCTTAGTCATCGAAAAGGATGTACATCTAAAGTAATGTATAACGTATGGGCAAATGAAATCAACATTGCTTTCGCTAAAACACATTCATGAAGAAATAAGTGACCGAAATATATATATATATATATATATATATATATATGTGTGTGTGTGTGTGTGTGTGTGTGTGTGTGTGTGTGTGTGTGTTACTATGAAAAATTATAAGGCTATCTACTACACAGCTGTGAAAAATAATTTTAAGAGTATTCAAATCGCCATTTGCATCTGATCAAAATCATTGATAAAATTTTTAGGGTTAGATATAGTTAAGATTATTCGTGAATGTGCTATTGATTTTGGTTGAGATCTTAGGTATCAATAGTTTTCAAATAGTATCCATATTTATGAAAATTATTGCATACACGTTTATTTGTTATTTAATCCTTAAAATAGTTATCAGATATTTTCTTATTATCTTATGGAACGTCCTTATTAATACACATAAAATATTTGTTGATAATATGAGACTTCTTGATAAAAAGCATACTTTAAATAGTTATTGTAGAATTTTATTCAAAACATTATACAAACAGTCAAAAAGTTACAAATTTATTACGACAGTTAATGTGTCACAAAAAGAAACCTGCAATTTTTAAACTTTGCAGATATCAATCTAGCATTTCTTACAAATTTAAGGGCATAAAAAATCGGACTAAAATTTATCGGCCTTGTGTGTCAACACGTCTACCAAAATAAAAATTTAGAAGCACCCAGAAAAGCGATAAACATTCTCAAACTGTTTTAAGCCAGACAAAATACAAATGCAATCAGGGGCGATGATTCAACTATTCAATTTCCAAACTGATTTATACGGTGAAAAGAAGAAATTTGTGTGGAAAGATAGAGTATCAAAATTGAATTGTATAAAAATCTCATAACTGTTTTATTTTCTTTATGTAGATATTGATTTTAAATTAATTCTCACACTAAAAATGAGACAAGGTATTTTAATTAAGTTTTTATATAATTTTCCTGTGCTCTTATGATATTTTTCTTTTCAGAACTCAAATTATATAAAGACTAGCAAAACCATTTTTATTTTTGAGCGCGTTCAGCTAAACATTTATCCATTATCAAAAACGTATTTTGTTTTATTTCCAAAGGTTGTGTGTAACGTTTATGTATGTTGAATCATGTGTAAGTCAATTTTATTAGAAGAGCGTATGGTAATTCATTTCTCAAGCGCTGTTCTTTAACAACTCTACAATTTGAAACATATGATTCTTAACAACGGCTTTCCAAATTTTTGACATTGCTACCATATTATATATACGAACATACGAACAACAACAATAAATGTAATACTTCTACAGAAGCCAAATAAAAATTAATTATAGACAGGACGAATTTTACATCGCAACATCATCCGAAATTATGCCACAGCGTCTAACTTAAAAAAGAAAATTGAATTGTCCGCGACAATAAATTCAAAACTGCGAATCATCGTCCATAATAATAATTCATTTGGAAAAGGTAAACTACAGTGTACTGAAGTCCAACATTAAAAAAATTATTCTAAAAAGATAATACGCTTTAATAGAAACCTCAGCCAATGTGTCGTGAACCACGATGATAATAAAGAATTTAAACACCAAAAAATAATGACAAAAAAGCGTTGAAACTAAAACAAGAACATATTCTATTTGCTAGCAATAATGTTAAATATACAAAGTTATCAAAACAAAAACTAAAAGCTAACAAGTAGGTGGTCTTAAACCTAGGAACACACTGCCATTTTCAAATTAAATTTTACTACCATTAAAAAAACATTTAATTTAAATATTACACACTCATAATACAAACTCGATAATGACCAATTGTGACGTATAGCAACAGTAAAACTCACAAGGCTGCGAAGGAATTTACATATATATATAGTTCAGTAATCCGAGGGTGAATGATTGAGGGGAAGTTTACATATTAAGTTTCCTTAAATGTTTTCTGAAGCGACGAAATCTGCAAATAGCCTATACCAATCAGGTGAAAGTTAACATTCTCAAGCAGAAAATAATTCAACCTATTTAAAAAAAAAAAAAGAAAATGAGAAGAAAATTATTTTGGACAACACAAAAAAATGAATGGTTTGCAACGAAATTGCAGTGTTAGAGAAAATAGCAAAACCTACCGCAGTTAACTGAACTTTAGCAACCTGAGCTAAGAGGCTTTGGTTTTAGAATCCGTACACTTATAAACTTATCAGTGATTGATTTTTACCTTATTGGTAAAATCTAATATAAACTGAAAAACACTCGAAAATGAGCAATATCTGCATGCAATAGAAAAGTTAAAAGCTCTTCTATGTTTTGCTTGCAGTAGTTTTCTTAAACGTGTATCAACATGGAGCTGATAGGGGTCTTACCAGCTCGGTTATATCCGTTATCTCTACATCCCTATCTTCGTTTCTTAAAACAACCGATGCTCTTCATCTATGTAAAGGAACTGTCTCTCGTGGATCTTCGGTTTGTTAGCAGCGCTGTGGACCCTCCTTCAGTCAGTTAAGTGATATACGTGAAATACACTTGTGTGAACATGTCTCGAAGTTGACACGACTGACTCGGTAGAATATTATCCTGCGGTAGATTGGTTGCAATCCTAGGCTATAGAATCCAATCTGTCCTGCTATTAAACCCATAATTGTGGGAGAAGATACAGATTAATACCTTTCCCAACAGTACTTGTGCAAAAGTAAATGCAAGGAATTCAACTGAAATTCGAAGTCGATTGCCGGATTTCTCATTCCGAGCCAAAATCCTCGGACAATGACGCGCATCTTGGACACTCTTTAATAAATTTACTATAGTCTACTAAATTCAGGGAAAATTGCGATCGAAAGAGCTCGATCAAATATTGCAAGTGGATCGCAGGAATATAGTACGATCGTTGAATTAACCATATATATCAAAATCAATACACATAGATACTTGATCGGATGTCGTCAACAAGATATGCGATCTCTAATGTCGACGATTATTGTGTTGAGGCATAGCTTCCCTCAGAAAGAGTACGTGTCACAAACACAGATAGAAAGAGAGAGAAATTGAGTGAAAGTAAGTTTCCCATTAAGAAATTACGTAGGGGATCATATTCTGATTTGAAAGTTAATCCATGGTTTTATACGAGGGTGTAAAAAGTATTATTTTGACCAGAACAAAAAGTGTTAAGAAAATTTGGATGTGATCAGTTGTAAAATATTTGGAAGCTGATCCAGTCGATAGATATTTAGGTCTGAATAAAAATCTCTATGCTAATTGAGCTACATTATGGAGAGTGAAAAAAAACCTTGATATAAATTTAACATGAAATTTGTTGCACGTACTCTTTAAGCTATGGCGTTTTAGTTCACAGGCCTTATTATAGCAGTGATTAGATAGAATGTTCTTTACGTTTAACCGTATAATCATACCACAGATGTTCCATCAGTCACCCTGGTTTCTGCAACTGTTCTTGGTCAGTTACAATATTTGTCAAGTCAGAAAAGGAGTATATACTCCACGTTTTAATCACTTGCAAATATTTGTCTTTAAAAATTGAATCATGCATAAAAGCAAATATATTTCAAAATGTCATGGAAATCCACAAGCATATGTCGGAGCCTATACTCAAGTCTTTCACATACGAATTCCAGGATTGCTTCCAACTAGGAGAATGACGCTGTATATTGTAAATTGCTTCAGAAAGAGACAATTTTGAAGGAAATTAAATGATGAATTGTTACAGGATGAAGTTTTATTTTCATAGCACCAGTAAGGATAAGTTTTAACAGGCCACGCGCATTACAAAGGATTTTTGTAAACTTCTAAAACTGACCAGAATTTTATGAGAAGGTACACTCACTAAAATAAAAATAAAAGAGAATAGGATAATATAACAATATCCGTAAATTATAGGTAACCAAAAATATGACTGTGTGGATGATATTTCTTTGAAAGAAATGCAAATTATACAATGAAAACAGACAATCAAGCATAGTGTGAAGCGTGTGATAGAAGCAAAATAATACTTTTTTTTTAGAGAATGATTATGATTAGCACATCTAAATTTAAAATTTCTTTTTTAGAATTTTACTTAGCATACCAAATATAAATAAACAAAGCAAAACAAAACTTGTACTGATATTTGCAATTGGTGTTATGAATACGGATACAAATATGTGAATAGTTAAAAATCTGCGTATAAGCATTAAATAATCATTATATATATATATATATATATATATATATATATATATATATATATATATATATATATATGATTATTTAATACTTAGTTTTTGGTCCTAATAGAGTTTGACCAGTATACATTTTTATTAAAATGTGTTCTATACTTATATTGTTGAACTATATACAACAATATACAATTAATATTTGTTATATTGAGCACTGTTTACAAGAAAACAACTGCCGTGACACTCAAAATGATGAATCCATGAGTCCTCTTTACCTGAAATTATATATATATATATATATATATATATATATATATATATATATATATATACCACGGCATTTTTTTATTATGAACAGTGTTCAATATAATAAATATTATAGAGCTTAATATAATTATATAGTTATGAAATAATTGTATATTGCCACACGGAAATTTCTATGTTTCGAGATAGGTTCACATCATCATGCAATGTATGATGTTATTTGTGCAGTTGATTTAAATTTAAATAGCAAAACCTTTTGTTTCTTGTGCATATATGTGGAAAGATATAAAAATTATATGGGTTGTGATTTGGCTAATCAGAGCGATGATACATTTGGTATTTTGAACCAAAGAACACATACTAACCAACTTTTTCTCTTTTTTCTTTTTCCCTCCCTCATCCTATCCTTTTACTTTTTTGTTTCCTCCTTAACGGTCCAGATTTTAAACTATATTTAACCTAAACTTATCATTTTCCTTCTTTTTTCTCTTTCTCTCTTCTCCCTTTAGTATATTGCCTTTGATGTGATATTGTCATTTAATACCAATGTTGTATTTGTTAACTTACTTTTCAGTTTTGGTGTATATATTTATTTGTTGAAAAAATTGTTTCTTTTTTTAAAATGTTTTTCAAATAAATAATTATGTTTCAATTTATTTGACAATTCGTCAGTAATTATTTTTCTTTAAGAACTTTTTGGTTATATGCATGTTATTTTATTTAGATTTTCCCTATTTTCTAATGTAAACAATTTGCAATCTCTTCATATGTTATTTTTATCCCATTGCGTTCATTTAATAGATTTATATTCTGAAGTGATTTTATAGTAAATAGTTTTTCGTATAAACATAATGAACATGGTTTATTTAAGGATTTACATATTTTAGCGTCTTTTAGAATTTTCCACTTTATTGTGGATGTTTTTTTTTTGTTACCATTAGTTACGAATAATATTTTGATAGGGATGTTTTACTTTTGTATTTGTTGTTATTAAATAAATAGGTATGCTGGTAGATCCGCTGCTTCAGAGTAATTTTAGTATTCCCTATATAAATTTTAATATTATTTGGGTTTTTCCTTGAAGATATTTCGCATTGAGAGACGATCGTTTCCGTTAAGCACCTGTTTTCTAACGGCTGTCTATAGGGGTTTTTACAATTATATTTTTATTGTCTAAATTGTTATTTTCTCTTATTTGGTTGTTTATAATAATTTAGTTAAAGTTTTTTCAAATATTATTATTGCGATTTGTTATAGTTTTTTCTAGATTATTCATACAGCTGTAACTTAATTTAATAGAGTTTTTATTAAAGATCTTAATTAGTGGATTTTTTCCGGAAAGTTTTTCCTAACTATCGCGAGAAAAATGTCTTCAATTTACTACTAGTCATCTGGTTGAAAAGGTGGGTGTACCAGATGATATCTCTATTCCTATTTTTTCTTCAGGGGTAAATTTTCTCGTTTATCTATTTAATATTTGGGTTTTTGTATCCGCTATGTAAAATTGCTATGCTTATTAAATATTCTTCATTAGCTGAATTTCTACTAATTCTGTATTCTATAGATAATGGTACATGTTTGATAACCGATCAAGGGTGACTGAAATTTGAGTGGATGAAGAAAGAATTGGTTTCTGTTTTTCTTGTATGATTGTATATTTTTCTCTAGATCTAAGGTTACATCGAGGAAATCTACGTTTTTATATTTGTTTTAATTGTTACTTTCAAATTTGAAAATTTCTTATAGTCCATAGATCCCATGGTAATATAAAATTTGTTCTTTTGGAATTAATTTTTGTCTACTGTTCTTCTTAATGTATGAGCAGAGATGATTTTGCTTTCATTTTTATTGTTCCACCTTTCCCGCTATATTTGAGTAAAGGCCGGTAAAAACCAATTCTGTTACAAATAGTTCTTTTGTTATCGATGGATAGTTTTCCTCAATATCAAATTGGATTAAAAAAAAAGGTTGATTTTTCTTTTATATTGTAAAACAAATTTGTTATATTTGTGGGATGTTTCCATAACCTTAATTTCAAGTATTCCATGATTTGTTTGTCAATCCTTTCTAGTATTTTTTTACTAATGTTACGATCTCTGGTCTGGTGGGATTTATAATTCTTAAGGTGGGATTTATACTGAAGTTGATTACAATCGAGTTGGTTAGTATGTATTCTTTGGTGCAATATCCATAAATGAAACTTCGCTCTGATTATTCAAAAGAAACACACTTGTATATTTTATATCTTCCCACACATATACAGAGCAAACCAAAGGATTTTGTTATATAAATGTAAATCATCTGCACACCCAACATCAAACATTGCCTGACGATTAAAATCTATCTCGAGACATAAAGGTTTCCATATATATATATATATATATATATATATATATATATATATATATATATATGTGTGTGTGTGTGTGTGTGTGTGTGTGTGTGTGTGTGTGTGTGTGTGAATTCTGCTTTCGCCAGACAAACATTTCTGTCAACCATCAGCTTAACTGAGGTAAGTTTACTGGAGAACAACGCACAACACCGCTTGGCTCTCACATTTGCAACATAAATTCTATTATACGATTACATGGAATAAATAGTTGCTTTTACAACAAGGAATGTTAGGCTTCTGTGCCTTGACAAAATATTTTTTCTCGTCGGAATCCATATTCCAAAATTACAAATATATCATTCTCCGTGCATTCATACGGTTGGTCTATCTGGTCGGATGTTCCTGCTATACATCAGAATGTATTCGACAACATCTAAAGAAAAATGTAAAAAAAATGTAATTTTACCTTTTTGGAAACTCGATTCCACTTAATTTTCACCGACGGGACGGGGTTTCATTTGTTTTTTCCTACAAATATGTTCGTGAGAAATAATTTGAAGAAAGTTTTTCTCACTGCAAGGATCACATGAATTTAAGCGTGTGACTAGATTGTCGTCTACTCTGCACCGTTTTACCATTGAAAAGTAAAATTTAACCAACACTTCTGTTAGAACAGTTATCTTCTTGCACTTCCTGTCTTATTAGCGTCCTTCTGTTTGTAGCTTTACTGTTGCAGACAATATCCACCATTTTAATGAGACGCTAATTGCTATATTCTAACATGTTGAATTTAGTTTATCATTTATACATTCTTCAATAGTCTTTGAATCAATTTTTCTCTAACTGTAAACTCCTACGTCCTACCGATGTTGATTTGATTTGAAAATAAAGTAAAGAAATACACACACACACACACACACATGTGTGTGTGTGTGTGTGTGTGTGTGTGTGTGGTTAATATGAACAACGATTAACTTTGTAACATGATATGCCAATTACTGATAAAATGGTAATATATCTTATGTTCAAGAAGTTATTTATTCGGTATCGCATAGTAAAGCAAAAAAATGTTTATATTGTACATTACAAAAGATGAACCTATTTTATATGGAAATAGATCCGACGAATTCAACAAAAAAGAAAATGTTTTAACAATATTTATGTGACGAAAAAAATTGCGATAATATCCGAATATTTTGAAACAATCTATATTAATTTTATGTTGTTAAAAATATTTTAGTTTTGTATTTTTCGGAAGGTAATATTCGATTTATGTACAGAATTCATAATTTTCCTTTAATATATTATAATAATAGTTACGCAAAACTCCTTTACTAATTTTTAATATATATATTGTCTCCTCATTGTTAAATTTATGGCAAATCTCTTTGAGAAACAGGCTTAAAAATACTTTGGTTCCTGAATTTTGGCATAACTAATAAAAACTTGTTTTATTTAATGTAAAATATGAAACATAGTCATAATTTTTCTAATTGCTGATAATATTAACTGAGTGTGTCTTGACTGATTTTCTTTTAATCATACATATGTCTCTGGCTTATAAACTTTCCTCTTTAGGATACCAAACATGAAGTTTAAGATTGAAGATGATGTCCATTTGCAAATAATAATCAGTATCGGAAAACACTTACTTGAATAAAACGACGTTTCATCTTCAGAAAAAGTGTCTTACATAATGGTTTTCTGTTATAAATTTTGAGACCACAGTCTATAATTTCTCTCAGAATTCTTTTTACATTAAACAAAAAGTTGATGTAGGAATACAGGCTGAAAGAAATACAGGGAGATAAGTGTAATTACATAGAATAAATATTGTTTTGAAAAGTCAGTAATGATAACACAGTGTGACAATCAAAATCGTATTAAGACAGTATTTCTGAAATCATGAAATATATAAACAATAATGTATTTACATTAAAACAAATATTATATTTGCAAAATTATGAATACAACACACGATTTGCATTGAAGAAATGTGGTTCTGTTTTGGTAAGCAGCCGTATTCAAGGTCAGAGAATATAAATTCTGGAAAGGCAGTAACCAAAATCAATAATAATATTTCGAAAATAATAAACAAACTACGTGGCAAAAAGATGACGTAATCAACCAGAACTGGGCTATGTAAAACGTTCCAGAGTCGGAAATAGATAGTAGAGACAGCTAATGACTCAGTGAGAGCAATAGGAAATGAAGACAATTTCATCTAGGCAACTGTTCTCGTGTGGGTGTGTTATATCTTTCCGACAAACTTCTAATTCCCACAACAGTTACTAAGAAAGAATTATAAAATACACGTAATATTTTTCCATATTTGTGGCTAGAGTTTATCAGTGAAGACGATAGTGATTTTGATTTTCAGTTTATAAGTCTCAGTTTTTCAAATTGAGCGGATCATGTCAAGAAGATTGGCAAACTGAACTTTAATGAAATGGATTCAAATAAACTTTGTGAAATCCAAATATTCGATATAGAATGTAGCATTTGCAGAATCGAGTGAAGTATATCTTGACGAATATTAATTTGTGATTAAAATTAGATTCGTTCTATCACCGTAAACGATCAAAGTTTTAATCACGACTAAATGCATTCTTAAAAGGAAATTACACCAACATAATGTTTTTGTAACTTCCTGGTTGTCTCCATTAAACTTTCAATTTTATTACAAACAATTATATGAAATACTATCCTGAAAATGTCTAAACTGAAAAAGAATTCCATTGCAAAGAAATGCAGAAAATTCAGTTAAAGATGTCTTAGTATCGAAACTATTATAGATTTATTGTAAATGCAAGAAAATCCTTTGACTTCATATTTCCTGATCTGACTGATTTAATGAAGTACATGAATTTATTCGGTTGTAAATTTTGATATTAAACACGGATCTTACTTTCTTAACAACCAAAATGAATATCATTCAGAGGAAGATAATACTTACTTTTCTTGGAAAACTTTAAAAAATTATATGCTAAGTTTATATATTCGAACTTAAATAAGAATCATGAATATATGAATCTATATATTTCATTTTTAGATATATTTTTATTTCACATTATTTCTTACTTGTATAAATGTTCTAACCGACACAAAAATAGAAAAAAGTCTTAAGACAGGATGTGTAATTTCAACGGATCTATTTGATTTGTACAGTGAGAACATTTTGATGACCCTAGATGTTATGCCATGATTTGTCATCGGAGGCCAGAAACTGAACAACATAAGATACGCAGACGACACAGTGTATATTACAGATACGGAAAAACTTTAGGACCTCCTACAGAAGATACCTGAAGAGAGTGACAAGAAGGGCCTACAAATAAACTGCAAGAAAAACAAATGCATGCTCAGCAAAAAGAGCAGCCTAAAGTTCCAAATAGGGATGGCGGGATGTTAAAATGAAGCCGGTACGAAAATTGAAATAACTTGGAAGTGTTCTGACTGAAGAGGGAAAGTGCGACACAGAGGTTCAAAGGCGAATTGGCATGGCGAAAGAAGTGTTCCAGAAAACGAGTACATTATTAACGCACAGAAAACCTTCGCTAGAAACAAAGAAGAAAGAAGTGGATTGCTATGTGATGTCAGTTTGTTAATATGGCAGTGAATGCTAGACAATATCAACAAACGAAAGAAAAAAGTGGCATTAATACAAAATAATTATAGTGCTGACATCTTGTACTTAATACAGCATCCAAACATGTATTCAGTTCTACTTCATAGAAAACAATTATGCAACCGACACGTGCTTTCACCATTACGACTCCTAATAACAGTTTTATTGATAGAAAAAGTGGAATAACCTTAAAATAATATCAATAATAAAAAATCAATCCGAAGATTTGCTGAAGGAAATCAATCTTCGTTGCACTTTAGCAAAACTGTTAGATTACGTCAATCATTTTATCTCGATAAGTAACCTATTGCTGTTTCCGGATAAATAAAAAATTATCGATTGTTTCATGGTTTGTACTGCTTGATGCAAAAAATTCCCTTTTTGTTTTCTTTAAAAATCATTTAAACATTCACGTTTCATTTTGGATGGAAAAATTCTACAAATATATTTTAATGGAATTAAATTGATTTGCTTTTTTAAGTGCCTGATACACTATTCTATTTGAATTTAGATACATCTCACTTTATTGTATTAACGTCTGATAAGAATACGAGACTAACAATTTCATACATAATATTACTGCGAATTCACTTTGGGACTCAAGCAATTTGAGTCGGTCACGAGCGGTAGGTTTGTGGAAATTTTATAGAAATTTTAATTTCTTGGAGCGGTGCTTTTAAGAATCTTTAATTTTATTCTCGCTTGTGAGGAAATATTGTAGCTCACAACCATCCGATGGTTTCACGTGTTCATATAAAAAATCAGCTTAAATTACTTCTCATTTATATGATGGCGCTGCTTCGTATATGCTGTATGACCCGATTCTGCACTTCAGGGCTTCTGGTTTACTTTTTAGAAAAAAAAACTCTCTAATGCAACAAGATGTTTCGTGTTCTATTGTATTCTATTGTTCTGTTGTCACACCAATTGAAAATATGGCTTGTGTACCGGATTGAATGTGACCAGTACATACTGAGATCAATAAAGTTTAGCATTTCTTAGAACAAATATTCATGATTTACATTATATTCGATTCAGTTATATGCCGTATTTTAGCTTAAAGCAAATGATATATAAAATGAAATATATTCTATGGTTATTATCATTTTAAACTTAAAACAATGTGCTGAATATTATTTGAAATGTTTATTAGATTATATTGGATGTTATAAATAATTCACGCATGCACAAATAGTGATTCCACTCCTACTTAGAAAATGCCGCTAGGCACTTTCTCCACATCAATTTATAGACAGAGGTATACAAATGCATGCTGAATTTTTTTACTTAACAATAAGGCAGGCAAGTTGTCAGTTTCATAGGACTTAATGTGGAAATAAATATAAAAGAGAAACAAGCTGCCCCATTAAGATAAGGCTAAAAGAACATAGCTAGGCTGTAACACTAGAGCAAATAGAAAAATCAGGTTTTGCTGACCACATATTGAGGGAGAAATGGGATCACCTCCCCTTATGGAATGAAATTCAATTAATTGATAGAGAACGCTACAGGAAACTACGTAAACCTAAGGAATCAGCACACATGCTAGGCTTCAAAACTATCCTAAGCAGGCCTAGCATAGAGATGAACACAATATGGGAAAATCATGACTGTCAAAAAATTGCAATATGAGATCTTTATTAGTAGCCTCTTCTTCTATGTGCCTTATCATTTTAGGAAGTTGGCGATCATGGCCTTTTACGTCTCCCTATCCTTAGTGCCTCTTTCCAGTAACACCATGCAACTACCGTTCTTTCAACCACCTGCTCAGGCACTTTAAATAATTTCTCCCCTGCTTTCTACTGTCTTTATCCCTCTGTCTTGCTAGTATCAGGTTCTCCAAGACTTCCTTCCTCATTTCCTGTGCCAGGAATTTAAGCTGTCATTTCCTGATGCTCAATATTAATTTTCTTTTCGTTTCCATCCTTTCCAAAACCTCGTCATGCTCGGTCCATTATAAAAACTATTAACATACAAAAAGACATTAGGTTTATAAGTCGCCAAAATTCAGTTGTTGGCTTAGTGGATATAAACGTTGGTTAGTTCTTTGAGTTCAATACCAGGCTACTGCATCGGTGTTCAAGTAACTTACAGGGTTAGTGGAGACAAATCAAGACTTCTGAAAGACGCACTACTAAACAAGGAATGATAATAAAGACTTTGGTTCTAAATTCTTAGCGTCTGAAGAAGACCAGAACATACAATAACCGAAAATTCGTACAAATGGCAACAAAAACGAAGACAAAAGTCCGAATAATATAAATACTGTAAGTACTACTGAAGTTCAGAAATATATACAAACTCTAATGTAGAAATTTTTTGTTTTTAACTTCCTGTATATATATTTTTTATACCAGAAAAAAAATATTAAACTCCCTGCCATTCTGCTAAGATAGCACCGAAACACAACAGCATTACTATTGTAGACATCATTTTATTATAAATCAATATTAAAAATGTTACCAGATATAATGATCTACTTGATATCTAAAACTCATAAATTAAATCATTAAAAACAGTATACAACTTAGCTATTAGTTTGTATTTCTTCAAATATATATAAATATATAATAGATTATTTGTGTTCAAAAAACTGTTTTTTATAACAAACAAAAGAGAAAGTCATTAAAATATTCTAAAACGCTATCCTATATATATATATATATATATATATATATATATATATATATCCTATATATATATCCTATATATATATATATATATATATATATCCCATATATATATATCCTATATATATATATCCTATATATATATCCTATATATATATCTTATATATATATATATATATATATATCCTATATATATATCCTATATATATATATATATATCTATATATATATATATATCCTGTATATATATATATATATCCTATATATATAGCCTATATATATATATATATATATATATATATATATATATATATATCCATATATATATATATATATATATATATATATATATATCCTATATATATATATATACATATATATCCTATATATATATATATATATCCTATATATATATATATATATCCTATATCCTATATATATATATATATATATATATATATATATATATATATAACTGACCACTTTATATTAGAAAAAAAAATGGTTAATACAAAAATCGATTAAGAAATCAAACGATATACACAACCGACCATAATTATTAGGCCACCCCAGTGATTTAAAAAAGATGATGCATATCATAATATCTTTTATTATTTATTGTTAAGTTATAATTGTAAATGAAAATATAATGGTTCTTTTGTTTATTTTGCACAATAACATGTGAATCAAATGAGTTTATAAATATTTAATACTTGCAGTTTTATTAAGAAAGAATGAAAATTTTATGGTGATTTGGACGAGTTCGTCTTTGCTTCTTTGCCTTGTAAAATTTTGTAAAATAATGATAAGAAAAGGTCCATTTTATCTTAATTTAGAATTATCCACTTCGCAAGAAATAAAAATATGTATCAAGTGTCTGTATATATATATATATATATATATATATATATATATATATATATATATATATATATATATACACAGGCTGTAAACGATAAATTGGCAGTAATTTCAATCCGCAATTTAGGTTTTTTAAAGCGGCATTATTAGTCTGAAATGTTAGTTTCTGTACTCTTTACAGTCTGAAGTTTAGATTAGCCACCTAAAAATACTAACAAAATGAGTGCCAGTGTAGAATTTAACCATAGAATAGTTATTGCTGAATTGTTCCGCGCCGGGCATAAGACATCTGACATTATCAGAGACACTGGCTATGCTCCTAGGACTGTTTATCGTATTGTAGCAAACTTAAGGGAAGGTAAAGACATGCAAAGGAAGGTTCACAGCCCGAGAAGTGATAAAATCCCCACCAAAAGTTTTGAAATGATCCATTGCAGCAAATCCATCACAGTCAATGGTTGACCAGGCGAAAAAGCGGAATGTAGCCAAAATGACCATTTCTAATGCAGTACGGAAAGATCTTGGGATGATGTCATATTGCAGACGATGTCGTAACATTCTTACCGCGAAATCTAAGACCATTCGTAAAGAGAAAAGCCACTTGCTACTCAATCACCCGAAACACCATGGTGGTACCGTTCGCATTTTTGTGGAGAGAAAAAGTTCGTGGTAGACGAAGACGCCAACTGCAGAAACTCAAGAGCTATCGCCATTGACCCCACTTGTGTTCCTCCAGTCATGCAGAGTAAACACCCTGTCTCTGTCATGGTGTTTGGAAATATTGCCAGCGATGGGAAAGTCATGCCCCGTCACTTCATTGAAGTTGGCATGAAGATCAATATGGCGGAATATCTGAAGATTCTGGAGAAAGTTCTCTTACCCTGGATTAAGAAGAACGATGATCCCAACAAAATGATATTCATCCTGGACACTGCACCTGCTCATGGGTCAAAAACAGTGCAGACCTTCTTGAAAAGAGAGTTGCCGTTTTTTGTGCCCTCAAATATCTGGCCCTCTAGTTCGCCAGATTTGAACCCCTGCCACTATTGGTTATGGGGCGATGTTGAGAAAGTCTCTAATGCTCGCCCCCATAACACTGAAGACCTCCGTAAGGCGAGCATTCCGCGATATCAAGAAAGAGTTAGCTGTCAAGGCCTGTCGTGCTTTTAGGGCTCGCATTCAGCAAGTTGTGGACGCAGAAGGTGGACGCATAGAATAAAATGTTTGTATTTAATGAAACAGTTAAATAAACATACGCAAATCTTAAATGTCTTTAAATGTCCCTTCTTTATCAAGGTTTAAAGTCTGAGTTCTCAAACTGTCAATTTATCGTTTACACCCTGTATATATCAATTTCTTAAACGATTTTTGTGCTAAGCACTATTAAGAACTTTTATTTGTGTGAGTGTGGGTGTTTTATACGTTTTTATGTTAAAATTTGGTTAATATTTAAAATTAGACTAGACTTATGATTCACCAACATGGTGTATAAAATACATTTTAATTATGCCACTGATTTTTTTTTATTAAGACCTGGGCGCTTGAAAGATTTAAAAACTATATTTTATGAAAATCATTTAAAAGTTTAAGTTAAGACACCATTAAAACTATTCCTGTTAAATACGCAATTATATATAAGGATATATTTCTAAACACAACGTCTAATTTTTTCTCGCTCTAATGATTTTACTTTTTTTTTTATTCAATTTTTACATTACAAATTCTTTTTATGTCTCTTCTACATTAGCACACAAACACGATCCCATTAATCTGTTACGCGCACTTTCTCGATGCTACATGTGTTTTCACAGTGCCGTTTTAGCAATGTATTTTGTTCACTCTCCACATTCAGTTTTCTATAAGTTAGAAATGTTGCATTTTAATAGAAATACTTCTTTCTTTGGATTTTATCTTTTACTTAAAACTTATAGTAACTCATCCTAAAGCCCACCCTGCCCACGTATTCACACTATGGTGTTTTAACTCTTAGTCGATAGTATCTATCTTGTTTCCAGTGTTTTTCACATCGATGAGGAAATGGTATTTTATCGCTAAATAACAGCCCTCACCTAAATAAAACATATTTCTATCGTTACGTTTAAATATTGTATAGGTTGCTTCATCTTTTAAAAAGACAATTTTTCTCATTCATTTTCACCTTTTATTTGTAGTGATTCAAAATCATTTTGTGTTTTGCTACTAATTGTATATGGAATGCAATATTTGAAACTCTTTGATTTTCTCATGCCTACTATATAAATTATTTTCTGGATCTTTCTTTTTTTATTTTATGGTCATGCATTGCATTTTTATGTACATCTTTTGTACAGATGCTTTGTGTGAATTGAACCGCTCTGAATTCTTTACTCTTTTGTTGTGGACATGAAATCTGTCAGCAGAGTCAATATTTATTTTGTGGCTATTGTCGATCGTAATAAATAAATTAGATTAAGCCATTGTTAGAAAATTTGCGGCAAGCTTTTTCTAAATCACGATAATATTAATCGATGTATTATGCAGAATTTAATTGTTTAGTTTATAACGTGGTTTATTCAAGGATTATCTATTCAGTTGACTGATTTTGTCGAAAAAATAACCATTAGAATAAGCAGGGAATGATAATAAAATCAATACAATATAGTATAGTTTTTTCAACTGATTTACACCATTGTGCAAAATAATTGAAACAACTGTTTAGTTTTCTTTCTTTCTCTATACGTTTAATTTTAGACCAACTGGCGTGATAGGGTGCAATCAATATCGATGTTGTTCTCAGATTAAGTCATTTGCAATAGTGTTTATTAATATGAGTCTATTTTTTGCGATGTATCATGAAAATTGTTTGGCTTTGGAAAATATTGCATCATTCGTGATTGCATCAAAATTTTTCACAGCCAGACACTATGGTCTGAACAGTCGATTAGTTGTTCGACGGCCATTGCCTTCGATGTATGTTACTTCAATGAAACGTAAAAAAATTGTATCGCTGCACGAATAATCTGACAAGTCTTACAGCGAGATAGCAGATATATTTAGGGGCAGCTTTTCAACTATCAGTCGTGTTATTAAGGCGATGAAACACACTGGATCCATCAGTCCAAAACGTAAAGGAAAATTCGTTGCAAAGAGAAAATCAACGTTAATTGACGACGTATGCATGGGCAGTGTAAGTGTAAAAGATCTAGAAAGTTTACATTCGTTTTATTTCACTTAATTTTATCATAGGTGTAAAATGGAGTGAATATAAAAAATCATTTGCATCTACTGCACAGGATGCTGGTCACTCTGTCGTTCGACTAATCCATTCTTGACAGACTCTTGTTGTACAATTATAAATCTAACATTCGTCCAAACACGGAATAGTGCCCCTATATCTAGTTTAGTTTTCTTACTTTGAATCTGAACATTATTGAGAAAATACAAAGTAGGGTCTGCAATTTAATTGATCCTGACATGGCACTCGGAATCAGTTCTATTCTTACCGGCGTGACGTTGCTAACTTGTCTTTCTACAGATATTCACAATATGGTCGGATATTTAGTCCAACATAATGGCACGTATGAATGAATTTAAGCGTGCTACTAGATTAGCGATTAGGTCTAACTACTTTGCTGGTGAAGTAGCAAGATGAAACACGCTGTTCTCTGCAAATGGTTTATTTTCTTGTGCTTTTCGCCAGTTGAAACCCCTTTCTATTAACTATATCCCTGACAACTACAATCTTTAATCTGCAAAACTAATCGCCAACCTTTCTCTTCCTAAATTATTTTATTTTATTTTGTTTTTAATAACAATTGTCTTCAGTAAATTATTGTTATTCTTCCTTAATCCCTGTGACCTCTGACTTTGTGTGTCATTATCACCTTGTTCGGTTTTAAATAATTAAAGAAACATGAGATGAACAATTACTGGATAGAAATGGTTTAATACATTTCGTTATTTGTCTATCCGACGGCCAGAAAACAAATGAGACATACACATTATTAAGAATTCAATAGAATAATAACTAACACTTGTAATACAGAGTAACGATGCGGGCCTCGTTGCAGAAAAGAAATTTAGTAATATAAATGTAACGTTCTTTTTCTTCTTGTGCAGTGTCAATTCATAATTTTTGAAAGCTTAGGAGAGATACAACGGGGATCAATATCTGGTCTTTGCAACGGAATAAATGATTATTTGGGATTATGGGCATAAAGATTATGTCTTTCATTATTAGAACGATTAAAATATTACAGAAAAGCATTGAGTGTACAGAGATTTTTTTGTTTTTTGCCAGACATAGAATCATTTAGCAGCCACTCTCTTGAGCCAGAGCAGAAGTACCTTTTTCTTTTAATCATTTCACCCCGAGCAAGGCGAAAATGCCACTGATGTGCAGGGGGCTACATAAATGTTAAAAGATTAATTAGAAAAGAGTGAGGAGTACAAAATAGTAAGAAAGGAACAGTAGAAAGCTGAGAAAGTAGGTGCGATGACAGATACATAGGTGGAGAGAAAGGGAGGGTAATACGGCGGTGGGGAGAGGCGATGAGTAGTTAGTAGATGAGTATTGACATTGCATTTAAATTTCTGGAGGTTGTAGCCGTCAGGAAATCAAGAATACGGGAGCGAATTCCACAGGCGGGAAGTGCGAAAGAAGAAGCTTCAGATGTAGAATTGTCGTCTGCATTTGGCTAACCTGAGTGTGAATGTGTGGGATCCAGTTGCCAGTCTGGTTGCACGAGTAAAACCTGTTGAGGAGGCACCAGTGACTTACGTTCGTCCGAGCATAAGCCATGAAAATATTTATAGAACAGACAAAGGGAGGCCACATTTCGACGATGGGGAATTGGCTGCAGTCGAGCCGTCAGATCAGTACCTATCACATTACAGACTCTCCTTTGGAACCTGCCAAGAACACTGAGGAGAACGGCAGGGACGCCTGACCATAAATGGCAGCAGTACTCCATGCACGGACGGATGGTTGACTTGTATATATGCAGGATGGATTCAGGTGGAAAAAAAATCCTGGATCGACATAGTGACCCAACCTTCTTAGCAGTAGATTTAGCTATGGATTCAATATAGTGCTTCCATTTGAGGTCTGAGGACAGGCTAAGTCCGAGGAAGTGTAGTGTATTACTCTCCGGGAGAATCGCTTGGTCTATGCTTATGGGAGGCAGGAGAGGTTACCTGTAATGGTTGACAGACAACAGCTTGGTCTTTGATGAATTGAAGTTGACAAGCCACTTCTTGCCCCAGTTCACCACAGAGTGTAGATCCTGTTCAAGGTCAGCAGCGAGATTATGTCTGTCCGCCACGACAGGTTTCTTACTGGTGCGGGAGTAAATTGTTGTGTCATCTGCGTAGATGCCTACTTGGGGATTGATCTCGTCTGGGAGGTCGTTGATGAAAATAAGGAAGAGCGTCGGGCCCAGGAGAGATCCCTGTGGGACACCAGCATTCGTGCTGTAGGACGAAGAGGCACGCCCATTCAGAACTACCTTCATTTGGCGGTTATTTAAGAATGATTGGATTAGGTCAAGCAGGCGACCGTTAATACCATAACGGCGTAGTTTGCATAGGAGGCTAGAGTGCCAAACCCTGTCGAAAGCCTTGGAGATATCCAGAGCAACCGCGCGAGCCTCGTCAGACTCATCAAGGGACTGGAGCACGTACTCCGTTACGGTTGTTAGCAGGTCGGCCGTGGACCTGGCAAAGCGGAATCCATATTGCTTGTCAGAGAAGAGTTTGTGGGCAGTAAGATGTTGAACTATTTCGGCATTGATTATAGCCTCGAATACTTTCCCGAATACCGGTAGAAGATTGATAGGGCAATAGTTGGATGGGTCCGAGGGTTCACCACAATTCTTAAATACAGGAACGACTGAAGAGAATTTCCAGCATGCAGGAAAGCAGGAAGCGGAAAAGCAGTAGTTAAATAGTTTAGAGAGGACAGGGAAAAGTTCAGGAGCACACCTCTTATGTACTATCACCGGGATTTCATCGTCTCCACACGCCTTATGGTGGTCGAGTTTTGAAATTACTCGGTATACTACTGTCGGGGTAATATATACGTCGTGCAGTTGTGCCTCAGTTCTAATAGGGAAGTCGGGTGGGTATACTCCGGATGAGTCGAATGTGGAGTTGAATGAGAATCGGTGGGCAAAGCACGCAGCTTTGTCCGGAGATGACGTGAGAACGTCAAATTCATGGATTAAAGGAGGTATTGAGGATTACATATTGTTGAGCACTCTTTTGCAAATTCTCCAATGGTGCTTGGAGCCGAACTTGCGGTCAGCTCTGCGCTGTCGCATTCTCTCAGCAAACAACCGTTTGGCGTCATTTAGGGTTCTTTTGCACTCACTGCGACCAGATATGAACAGGCACCTATTCTGACCAGTTGACTGTCTCCGGAATAGACGGAAGGAATGGTTACTGTGGGCAATAGCGGCTGAGCAGGCCGGAGAGAACCACGGAGAGGAATGAGTTTTTAATCAATACTTCCTGTTGGGTATCAAGGCATCAATGCCATCTTTCACCCATGACGAAACCTCAGAGGCACAGTCATCAACTGATATGTCGAACACTTTTCCCCAAGGGACGTCGCAGAGGAAATCGCGAAAGGCATCCCAGTCAGCTTTTTGGTAGAGGTAGGAGGTCCTATAGGTAGGGGGCTCCTGGGGGGAGTGAGATTGGAAAGAAATACTGAGAGAGACTATAGCGTGGTCGGAGTTGTCGATAGGGCAAAGCTGCGTGACTTGAGAGGCGTCAGGCGCAGAGGTGAAACATATATCTCGTAGTGAGGAATGACCCGAGGGAGTGCTTGGGAAGCGAGTGGAGAAGTTCACTTGGGAAATAGCGATGTTCATGGCGTGAATTCACGCTGGATCAGTAACGGCGTTTTCAAGCCACTCAAAGTGATGGGCATTGAGGTCTACAAGTACAAATATGTGGGCGAGTGGTTGATAGGAAATAGCCTTATCTATGTCGTCAGCAATGCTATCTATTAGGGAGAAGTCAGGAGAGGAGGGAGAACGGTAAAAAGAATAGGTAACTAACAGAACTGAGGAGAGACAGCCGGAGACATATGTATTGGTGGTCAGTGGATTCGAGTGAAGTCACCCATGCTATGGGGAGGTGTTCGCTGACGTAGACACCCAGCCCATGCATGTGGACAGTGGAATCCTTCCGTAAGAAGGGAAGATAACCAGGGATGGAGAGGTCAGAGGAGGGAATATTTGAGTTGAGTTTAGTTTCGCAGAGCGCAAGAATGTCAGGGGATTTTCATGCAGGAACGCTTCTATACTAGGAAAGTTAGTACGAATACCTCGGATATTAGTGAAGGAGAGGTTAATAGGTTTAGGTGGTTTGGATTTAACTGGTTTATGGTAATTTCTGATTTGTTTAGTCATGATTCTGTTTGTAGAAAGGGACCTAGGGTAGAGGATACTGGCGGTCATTATCCACGATCTGTGCTGGGAAGGAAACTGGCTAGGGCTGCAACAAGGTGTGGCCTAGGTGTTGCCCACCGAAAGCGCTTGCAGGGACACCTATCTATGCGCGACATGGAACTACAAAAACCCCGATATTATACAACTGTTGATCAGAGCAGCCGCTCTTGACGCTACGCAAGATTTAGGGCTCTTAACTACCAGTCGGAAGCAGCAACCAGGAAACTGCCAACTCGGTACCCTCACAGATCGCAGGACACACACGGAAGCAACAATAGCAAGGTCTGAAGAGAGAGAAGAGAAAGCCGGAAACCACATCCTAAACAGAAAACAAGCCTCTACTCCAGTTCAATAGACGTGGGAGGAATATGGACCGGGCGATAGTGTGACCTATCTACTCCTATTTAAAAAAAAAAAACTTCCAAAGGTGGAGAGTTAACTAAGTTTTAACTTAGTTAAAGTCAAAATGAAGCATGAACGCCAAAATGTGAGAAAAAAAAAACGAAAAAAATACAGCTTTAAGAAACAATTCGTAACATACCACACAGTTTAACACAGGAAATTTGAATTAAGAAACTTTCATTCTTCAACTCTTGCTTTTCCCAAAAATCAACATCGAGTTAAGCTGCTTAGTAAATTTGAATTCAAAGAACAGACCATAGCGGGGAGGGGTAACAAGTGGCTGCTGATATCTTGGCCAGGATAGCTTCACATAACAGAATAAATAAATAAAAATCCCAATTTTTTTTATTCAAATGAAGCATGAACGCCAACCTCAAGACATTTAATGTAGACCTACGTGTTGAGGCTGTGGCCGGTGGGAAGGTGAATTGTGGTATAAAGTCTCAATCAGTACTGATCACACTAAACAACATGATGGTAACAGGATGTATCATCGACCTTTTCCTGAAACCTCTGATCTCTCCACTGATTGATACCCAAACTCTATAAAGTATTCGTATCTGAAGTTCTGGCGCGAAAGTAGCACAAGATGCCGTTTCCAAATTTTCATCGGAATGAATAGCGTCGTTATGCATTTTCCTCATAGATGGTGCCTCACTGAACCAACTATACTGAGCAGTCGATAAAATAGAAACAAACATGCACGGAATTAACACTAACGAAATAAGACTATTTAACAATCGCATGCGGTATATATGTTTTTATGATTAAATATAAATGATGTACGCGTACATTATTTAGAAATGTCGTTGTTATATACGGCCAGTTACTGACAAATATATTTGCTTTATATAATGTCATTGTATACATAGTAAATGTCTTGTTGGAATATCAAAAAAAGGAAACAAAAAATACAATATCTACACATATAAGGAAGCGGATAGTAATCAATAATGGATAACACTTTGAAAAAAGATTAGTTGAACAGGACACATAATTAATTATTCTACCGTCGTTGAATGCTTATTAAGGTAATTGAATTGTCAAGAAACTTTCCCTCATACTGTATAAGGAATCTTTTATTCGGGCCACTTTACTTGTGTTACTAGTAACATGGAACGCAATACAACCTGCTGCATTATTGCCTAATCAGCTACTAAACCGTCTCCCTACTAGTGATATTTGTCGTTAAATAAACTAATTGATCTCACTTAAAATATACGTCAAATATCTGAGCCTAAAATGATTCCTACTGTTTTAATATATATATTGTATGATTTTTCTTTACAATTCATGCCTAGGATTCGGTATGAGTCAGTCAGTTAAGCACAATACGTATTACACGGATGGAACATGATTTACTGGGCGGTAGACATGTTGCTATCCAGTGTTATAGAACCGAATCTGTTCAGTTACTTATAACATAACTGGAGGTTATAAGTTATTTGAGAGTTAGTGAATGCAATATATTCAACTGGAATTCTTACTCGGCTCTCTGATTAATCTTTCTGTGTCGATGTCCACTGCACAACATCGCCCATTTAGCTATGAATCAAATCAAAATATAAATTTAATAAATTAGAAAACGGCACACGAATATTTGAAATCTAAAATGAGTATTTCCTGCGAAGTATATAGGTAAGAAAATATTTAGTTTTATCTGGCTATCCTTTTTTATGTAAAATATCTCTTCTAGATACTGGGGTTAATGGCTCTCCATAATTTCTTGCACTTTGTACCTGTTAATAACTTTGATTTTTTGTTAGCTATCCTATTACCAGTTCTAGCATTTATTGGCACAATATGGCTTGGCACACCATTAGCTGTTTTTCTCTTAATTTCAATCAGCATTACCAGTTTTACGTTTCCAATATACCATTTACTTTTCTAAAAACATCTATTAACTCCTGTTGATGTTAAATATAATTCTACTTTTTATTTCAATTTCATCTCAAGCATCGTAGCTGCTCATATGATAGGTTTGTTGTATTGCCCAGGATCTATTTTTACAACCACTTTTCCATTGCTTCAGCTATATTCTAAATCATTGATGAGTTTGTACAGTATTCTTTGCCATAAAGAAGATGATATTACGTAATATTTCACTAGTATTTTATTGGTTTCACACGAAGTTTTTTACTCTACATTATTTCCATATTTTTCGAAATATTGCCTTCATCTTTATTGCCATGTTCATGACGTTTTTGCCGTTATAAGCTCTGGCCTTCTTCAGGTGTTAGAAATTTTGAACCGAAGCCTTTAATACCATCGCTGTGGTATATCACTCTCGATCCATGCGCGATACAACTTCTGGTGCACATGACTACAGGGCTACCAGAAGTGGATATCTCATTGGATGAGAATCATATACTCAAGTGATCATTATATAGGTTTCAGCTCAAAATACCAAGGATATGAAGAAGGCCAGAGCCTACATGGCTTAAATGTCGTGAAACATGTATCCATGAGGACATCATCCTATGAATCTATGGTAATTAAGAACTTAATATCTCAGTCCAGAGCTGGTATTGTCATATTGGTTACTATGAATTCTTCTCACATTTTTACAAGATTATTGCATATTTTGACGCAAAGATTTTTTCTATAACTCTGAATTACTCGTTCACATATTTTATTCATTAATATGTTTGATAGGATTAAGATATTTTTGTCGAATCGCTTATGCGATGGTTCCTTAAGTTTACGTAGTTTACAATCAATTACTTTAGATTCATCATAAAGAGGGCGGCAATCACCTATCAATGAGAATGATATACCCCCTGTGTTTTTAATAAAGAGTTCAGCTCGAAATTCCTAGCTCCTGAATAAGTTCGGAACGTAAACATGGCAATGGCGATTATGAGAATTGTCCGAACAATGTAAATAGTTCAAATAGTACATCATCTCAGGTGTATATGCTATTTTTTCTGTTTCGTAACATTTTACTTAGATTTTGGAAAGGATCTCTTGCTAATGAGCGAAAGAGAGCCAGGGGAAATCAGCGGATAAAATACTTGAAGGATCTGTGCAGGTGGATAGCGGTGCTGGGTTTGGCTGGTGTTACAGGAAAAAGCGTGTTAACAGCTACAAGGGAAATGGAAACCTGGAAAGCCATGGTCGCCAACGCCCTGAAGGAACATCGTACAGAGAAGAAGAATTGTTTGATGTTGATATATTCAGTTTATATTTGAATGTTAGGCTGTTAATTTTGATGAGATCCATGCAATTGATGTTTAGTCATTTCTTCTCCATTATTTTCACAACATACTATAGTAATTCCTGTAATTTCATTTCTTTGGCTGCTATCAACTTTGTGTAAATTGAATAACTATTGTTTTTTTTCAAGATTGTGGTCACAACTAATGAATAATTGAAGGTATTATTATTCTCATAGAATCGCATAACTGTTTATTTTTATTTAATCCGGTAAAATAAGAAGCTGAAATATGGAACTACAGAGGGATGATGCGAATATCATGGATCGAGAATGTGAGCAATTATGAGGTTTTGGAAAGTATGAAAACAAAAGAGAAATTGATAATGAGCATCAGGAACAGAGAGATGAAATTCCTAGGACATGCAATGGGGAAGGAGGGTTTGGAGAACATGATACTAACAGGCCAGATAGAGGGAAAAAGAGACGGAAAAGCAACGGATAACATATTTAAAGGAAATTATCCGGTGGATGATGGAACGAGGTTTGCATGGTGCAACAGGAGAAGGCGTGCTAAAAGCCACCAGTGACAGGGAGACGGGGAAAGCCATGATCGCCTACGTCCTGAAGGAACAGAGCACATACAAGAAGAAGAATCCGGTAACAGGACAAATAATTGTCTTATACTCATTTTATTTTTGTGTATTTGCTGAAATTCTGTTCTTTCAATATCCAGGCAGATTGCTGCCAACATATGTTCTTTATGATGCTAATAATTGTCTCACACCAAAGAAATATCTCGGTTATGTAACAGTTCTGTCAGTTCTTAATGACTTACTTTGTCGAATACTTTAACATAGTTTAGAAAACGCCGTACAAAATTGTCTATATTTGTATTGCGACTTCGGGTGTAATTCTAAGCATAGATATCGCATTCCTTGTTTCAGTACCTTTTATGAATCCGCACATTTAATGTTCCATTTCCAATTTAATTCTACAGCGACTACTATTCAACAGAATTCAGTTGATATGTGTTGTTTTATTACTCATTAGCTTGAGTATTCACATTCGCTTGCACCTGGCTTATTAGAAATTGTTTTGAAAAGGAATCTAATTAGGTCTTCTGATCTAATACACATACTCATCTCTACGAATGTCGCTTGATGGTTGAAATGAACTGAAATCAAGGAACAGCTTTAAATTAGGTATGTATAATATAATTTGATTTCATAAAAACCTTATTCGGAAAAAAATTAAAAGTTTTGATATTTCCCAGTTAAATATAAACAAGACAGCGTACCGCTCATTTCCTGAGATTCACGATCTATATTCATCGACACACTTTCCATTGAAATATAATCTTGTTAAAATAATCTAATACTAAAAGAATTTTATATACAGAGCTTCAACTACAGATTATATATTCTAGTCTGGATTGTGTAGTTAAAAGACATCAATGACTGGCGATAAATTTTATCAAAAACATAACTATTTTTCCAACGGAACTCTGTCGAGGAAATAACTTTATTTATAAGTTTATAATTCTGAGTAAAATGACTGTATCAGGTAAAGGTGGGTAAGTTAATATAATAAGTTTATATTCCAGGTAAGGAAACAATTAAGTGTGAAAATGACATATGAAAATCGTGTGTTATCGTTTGTATTAATCAACTACAGGAGGTTTCAATAAATAACTAAAAAGACGAAGTACAGATAAAATATATTTCGGGATTTTGAAAGTGAAATAATCAAAAATTATTTTTTCAAAAGCTATTTGTTTTCCACTAAAGTCAATTAAAGCATAAAAACATCGGCAAGCATTACAATATCTATCTATCTATCTATCTATCTATCTATCTATCTATCTATCTATCTATCAACGCACAGAAATAAGCGCCCACACGCACACAAATATGTACACAAACACACATAAAAATGCGTACACACACACTGCATTTCGTAACAAAACAAGTTGTCAACAGTAAGTGTTGACGTTTGTTGACTATTCTTCAGAGATGAGGTAGTATTAGCACTATTTGTATTATTCAGACGATTTATATCATTCGGACTATTGTACTCATCTGCTGACGAAATAATCCGAATAATAAAAATAATGTAAATACTACCTCATCTCTGAAGTATAGACAAATAATAACTTATATGATTATTTTGGAGAAGGTCATAGGTACTTGGGTTAGAAAAATAGGGCAGCTTATTCTTTGATGAATTTAATCTTAGCACTAAGAATGTCAATAAGGATCAATAAATCAAAATGCATTTTTTCTAAACCGAAAAATCTTGATAGAAATGTCAGTCATTTTTCGATTTTCCATTCATTTTGGATAGTACTGGATGTCTTGCAAACACCAATCACATATAAATATGCGTTGACTTGACATATATTTATTTTAGATCTATTCGAAAAGCTATCTAAATCTCTTAAATAATCCATGTATCATTTCTGTTTACGATTTATTTCCCTTTATAATCTATGCAACAACATTAAAAGCCAAACAATTTTAAAATGTTTTCCTTGCTACCAAACTAAACGTATTTCGGGGGCAGTTTTCAATTTTCTTCCTATTTACAGGAGGATAATATTTAGAAATTTTCCTAATTTTGAAATGTTTACAATCTAGATATTTAAAATTATGTTAAAAATTTGCAGGAAAAAATGAAATTTTACATTGCAAAATTAAATGATTTTGTCGTAGTTTCTAAGTTTCTGCAATAGTTAATAATTTTAAATCATTACACGCTTCCACCAAATAAATGCACCGTAATTTAAAGACATATATCTTATATTTTTATGGCAAACGTTTTTATTTTCAGTTTATCAAAATCACGTACATACACACACAAACACGCACACAACTCGAGCGGAGAGAAAATACACACACACGCGCGAGCGCGTGTGTGTGTGTTACTTGAACGTAATAATTGACGCCACGTTTGCGTGACTCGCAATCTGGAAACTCCGGAAATGCCTAAGTTCATATTGTTTTTTGTGTGCGTCAGTATATATATATATATATATATATATATATTGTATAAATTATAAATATCAAATTGAAATATGTTGTATATATATATATATATATATATATATATATATTTATAGAAAGAAAAATTTATGCTACAGATTTTGAATAAGGCTTAGGAAATGACAGATGACATTTTTTTGGATGACATTAATCCGCGGCACTTAAACAGAAAAATTCAATGGAATGACAGTTATCATATCTCAGAAACAGAAAAATGAAAACACCGCTGGTTAGTGTAAATAGGAAGTCATGACTAAAATAAATTTATTGCTAAACACGAAAATGTCTGTGTAAATAAACTTCTATTTAGTACAAAGCATGATAAAAACAATCACGACCCACGTATGAGACAAAGAGAACGAAGAAACTTGTCTTTATTCCAAGTTGTATACTTTTCTGTTTGCTGCTTGGATGATGTTTTTCCAAAGAATCGTTATAAAAATGCCTCTTTTAAATAATGTGTTCCCTCATTTTCAAACCCATATAATAAATAAAACAACCATAATAATTATAATAATAATTGTTGTGGATTCTTGTTGAGAAACCACACTAAATAATAAAAAAGAAAAAACAGATATGGTTAGTGAAGATGCAATTTATATTAAACAAAAATATACAAACTGGAACACTGGTTAGTCAATTCAGGAATACTAGGAATACTGTTAGTAGTAATCAATATATACCGCATTGTAGTGAAGAAGTTTGTTCGCGTAATGAGTCTATATTCTTACTAATTCTCTGGTAACCACTCAACCGTGCCGTACTTTGTATATGCACGATTATACGTCAAAATCAGGCGAGTTCATTATTACGTGCATAAAGGGGTGCTCCCCAACAATAATAATAATAAAAATAACAGGAAAATACAATGAAATACAGTTTGATACAATTTTACGATATTGTTTCTTAGAAAGTATATGCATCTATTTATTTATTTTCATTCATTTACTTATTTATTGATAACCCAATTTTCGACGGCGTTAATCAAAAAATAACTCAATATGCAGCGGGCGAATGAATTATTATTTTCAAATTTCAAAGCAGTAATAAAATTAAACGTATGTCAAATTTTCCACTAATTTTTTTGTAACTGTTATTTTTGTTACAAGAACTAGTGATGGTATCAAAATTTTATTTTTCAGAAAATACTCTGTAGGGAGGTTTTTGTTTCGTTGAGCGGCTGTAACGTACAAGTATCTTTTTTAACAAGCGCCATTCTATTTAATGTTTTTTTGTATATAAATGTTTGTTTTACTATTTTAACGTAAACATTATTTTTTTTTGTATATTATTTATCTGTTTATTCTTTAAATGATTCTAATAAATTCATCAATTATTTTTCTTATTATTCATATTTACCTTAGTTGTCGATGCTTCGAAATATTTAAAAACGTGTTACTTTTTCTTAAAACAAAAAGCAAATCAAAACAATTGGAGAAATACGATATTCTTTCTTAGTAAGAATACGTATTTGTTTATTTTTATTCATTTATTCATATTATTTATTTATGGAACTTTATGATAACCCTATCTTCGAAAACGTTAATGAAAACGTAACTGAACATACAGTGAACGAACAAATTATTATTTTTAAATTTTACAGGACTAAAAACTTATACGTATGTCAACTTTTTATTTTCAATTAAATTTTGTTTTATTTTTTTTCTTAACTGTTATTTTTGTTGCAAGGACTAGTGATGATACCAAGATATTTTTTAAACAACATTCTCCAGTGGAGTGATGTTTTGATTTGTTGAGCGGCGGTTACGTCCAAGACATTTTTAATTTTGTTTAAACAAGCGTCTTTCTCTTCGAATTTCAATCGCTTCCCTTGGTAAGCCATTTAGGAAAAGGAAAACTCCGAACAACCCGCAACTAAAGGTGTTAATTGTGCCGATGAGTGAATAGCTACTGCGTTATGAGGTCACAAACGATCCCCTACATGCTTCGGAACCCTGTTTGTAAAAGAGCGGCACACAACCTGCCGGGTAACTTTAGGTGGACTGTTGGATTCGTGCGTTACTCGTGAGAAAAATTTGAGAATTACACATAGAACGAAAAAGTCCAGTATGGATCTTCAAGTGGATAAACAGAGAGCCCGTCATTCAAAAGGGAACTTACCTGAGGTCAAATAATCTGCCATATGAACAGATTCCTACACAAATAATTAATCTTTAGGTCCCCACAACCAGGATAATTCTAATGATGACACTGAAAATTTTCGAGCTAGATCAATAGCCGTATATTTAAATAAAGAAAAAATAAAATTGTCTCATGAGGAGTACAAGTCGTTATGACTGCATTTCCTGAAGCGTTACTCAAAACTAAAAAAAAATTCACGCCAAACATATGATATTTGGAGAGAAATGGTTGGACAACATGTAGAAAGTACAATGACAAAAAGAAATTAGCCAATGTACGAAGATTCATCATACAAAATAACCGATTGACAGAGGATGAAATTATTGAGATAAAAAGTACAGCATACACATTAGACGAATCAACAAAATATGAAAAGGAACCGGAATCAGAAATAAAAAGTAGTAACATCACACGAGCCACAGTTCATAATGTAGAAAACGTGATACACACAAATCGCTGTGAAGATAATGCTGTAAGAATAGAAGTCCTGGAAATGTGTGATCTGAGTCAGGTAGAAAACCGCAATAAAACGAGTTCAGAACACATTGAACAGAATTAGTTGACGGAAAACAAGAACAGTATAGAGGAAGCCAATGATGAAATCAAGAACCGTATCAGATACAAATTTTGCAAAGGAGGAACGAGAACAACTCACAACATTACAACCAATAAAGCATAACCTCGAAATTACTAAGCTCTGCAAAGCAGCATTCACATTAATTTTGGATGAAGACACTCATATATATCTTAATTAAGCAATATATGCATCAGCAATAGCCGCCACAATAAAATTGAACATCAAATTAAAAACGAGGTAGTCTCGCACACGTGAAGATCTACCTTGGAAAAGAAAATAGTAAAAGAAATTCGAACCACTTAAAAGTGAATTATCAGTACTCGATGAACTGACAAGAGGAATAAATGTAAGAATTAGAAAAGGCAGAAGAGTTGAAGAAAAATATAACATTAGTAATGAAAATGAAGTCCTATCAACTCAGGAAAAAATAAACAATACAACAGAAGGCTCGAAGAAGAAGCCGGTATAAGAATAGATCATGAGTCTATATACAAAACAATATTTTTCTAGCCGATGAAAAGATATTTTACAGGGAAATAGGTAAAAGAAAAAATTGAAGTGACAGTCACCCCCACCCAATTGAAGACGTTATACGTTTCTGGGAAAAAATATGTGCTTTTCCGAAAGAACATAACAAAGAAGCAGACTGGATTGCGCAAGAGATAGCACGAATGAGATATAATTAACAAGAGACATGGATGTTATATGTGCAATGAAATCAAGGCAGAATTGCAACTTTCGAGGAATATATAAAATTTCTAACTTTTGTATATATTATTTAAATACAGCACAGAAAACCTGACCAAAGCATTTCAAGAAGTAATTAAAGATCCTACTAAAGTTCTTGCATGGATGACCAGAGGAATAACATTACTTCTACCCATAAAAAATAATAAAAAAAAACTGCAGAGTAACTACATGTCTTCCGACAGAACAAAAACTATTAACATCTATTTTAACAAAAAATACATATTTCTTCTTGGAAAGAAATGACATACTAACGCTTGAACAAAAATTCTGCAAAAGTGGCTGTTACGGATGTAAAGACCAATTACTTACTAACAGGATGATCTTTGAAAACACCTTTAAATCAAAGAAAAATCTTCGATAGTGAACAATATACCTGGATCCTAAATTCTTTTAATACATACAAGGTATTACCCGTCATAATCAATTTCAGCAAACAACGTATGTCGATATGGAAAACAACACTTTACCTCATTCATATAAGTGGAACATATAAATCTGGAAAAATAAACATCAAAAGAGGTATATTTTAAGGTCATTCTTTGTCTCCCTTACTCTTTTGCAAATCATTAATAGCATTAACCAGTCAACAACACAGAATGTTGTTAGAAAATAGCTCAAAAGAAAGTAAGCTACCTATTTTATATGAATGATTTAAAGTTGTATGATAAGTATGATAATGAGCTGGAAGGTCTTCTGCAAACTGCTTCAGTGAAGACATTGTAAAGAAATTCAATTTGAATAAATGTGTTAAAGCTACAGTTTTTCAAGATCGAAAAAACAAACACCCTTAATTAGATTAGATGCTGCTGTAACAATAAAACTGTAGAGCCAGAAGAAGCTTATAAATATCTAAGTGTAAATGAAAGTGAAAAGATTCATCATAAAAAAATGAAAGAAATAGTGTGTAAAGAGTACTATAGAAGGCTACGACTAATATTAAAATCTGAATTAAATTCTCAGAAAAAAAATTATGGCCATTTATAGCCTTGCCATCCCAGGGGTCCAATATAGTCTCAACATCTTGAACTGGACGCCAATCAGCAGCAGACGCATTGTTTCTAAAATATAAAATGCTTCTTTCTAGACATAAGATGCATCATCCAAAGACTGATGTAGACCGTCTACACATACCTCGTAAAGAATGTGGAAAAGGTCTTATTCAGCTAGAATTGTCATACAAGACAGCAACTATTGGCTTCCTAAAATATATAGAAACAACAAAGAACTGAATGATACAATTAGTCAAACAACGTGAAAACAAAAATAAAAATAAATTCAATCATGAAAGAAGGCAGTAAATACAAACAAGATTTACAGTTAGTAGATTCTTTAGAAAGTCAAAATAGAAACCAGAACCAACTATGGCAGCAAAAATATGAAAACGAAAGGCAAGGATAAAGAACTTGAACAGATGAAACATGTCTAGCATGTCTAGCAAGACAAAATTCTGCATGACCAATATCTAGAACGTGCTAATAAACCCATTGTTGAAACAGTTAATACTCATCAATGGTTACGTGCATCTGGATTAAAGTCTGAGACTGATGGCTTTATACTTGCAGCGCAAGACAAAAAACTTTCCACTAGAAACTTTCAGGCAAATATTAGACAAAATAATGTAGATCTAAAATGCAGGTTCTGTGATAAATGCCAAGAAACAATAGACCATCTAATCTCAGGATGTTCAGTACTGTCCCCAATGAATATACAAATCGTCACAATAAATTGGAGCAATATTTACATTGCACAATGTGCAATTACTATGGAAAATATGTAAACAAACACTGGTACGAACATCACACAGCACCGGTTACAGAAATATAAAATGTCTCCATTCTATGGATTACACGATCTACACAAACAGAAAAAATGATGCAAATAGATCGGACATGATTGTTAAAATCCAGAAAGAAATAAAACTTGTCTATTAATTGATATGGCTTGTACAGCGGATTGCAACATAGCAACCAAGGAATGCAAAAAACTGTCAAAATATAAAGACCTGAAAATTGAAATAGAAAAAAGCGGAAATTGAAAACAAGAATCGTACCAGTGATAGTAGGTGAATTGGAATGATAAAAAATGGAACAAAAACAGACATTGAAAGAATTCCTGGAAACCCCAGCTTAAGAGATATAAAAAAAAATGTCTAGTTAAGTACAGAGCATACACTAAGAAGGATTTTGTCTATGTAACGCTAGGAATGTTAGGGGAGATAGAAAAAGCAGGAAATGAAGCGATAACAACACACCACGATTTGCCTTGGTTCTTCTCGAAGACTTGGTATGTAGTCCGACCATAGCAGAAATCAAAATATGATGAAAAATGACAAGATAATAATAATAGTAGTAGTAGAAATAATGATATAAGGTATATTATATTTATGCGTAAGTTTCTTTATATCAAGATCAATATATATTTATAATTGTGGGCATTGACGTCAACACTCATAGGATACAGTCGGCTTCATTCTATATTTAATTATCAGACGATAAACGTTGCAATTTGCTCGACATCTTATATATATATACATGTCAGTGATGCATTGTAGTTACTCTATTTTATTTTTCAGGCGTTAATTTTAAATCGTTATTTATTTACTTAATTCTTATCTACTTGTTTGAATTAATTTTTATTACTTATTTTGTTTATTTATTATCAATGATTCTTGTTCGTTTTAAATGTTGATTAAAAAAGCAAAAATATGTAATGTAGTAAAAAACATTTTCCTATCTGCAATTTGAAAAGAGTTCTGATCGTTTATCTAATAATGTGTTCTCACCTGGGAACGTAATTATTATTATATACTTTCCTTGAGGCAGTGTTCACAGTTTTGGCGTGATTGTTTTAAGCTGCTGTATAATTTCTAATTTTCCATGATAGTATTTATATTTGTTCTTTATCGTTAATATCCCAGACTTACTTATAAAACATTGTTTGTTCCACGTATTTACTGTATGCAAAAAGAATATTTGAGTGCGTAAGTTCTTCGTTGGAGGACGAGACGAATACGTTGATAGCCACAGGATACACTGAAGTTTGGTGGTAACAGCTAAAATAATCGTCTAGGTTATGCAATGATCTTGTGAATATGGTAAAACAAAACAGGGAGTAGTGAGTGTAGCAAAAACAAAATACTTGCTAAGAAATACATATAGTGCGCATAGGCATCTCGCGTTGGTGTAATTGTAAACAAGATTGCCTTGCTAAATTTAGTACAGTTTAGTAGTGAGTTCTATCCTCATTTGGGATCCCATACTTTCGGCCTTCTTCTACGCTTAGAAAATCACCATATTACAGTGGTCATGCATGGAAACATTTCTTAATTGCTGTTTATATATATATATATATATATATATATATATATATATATATACTAGAAATATAGCCCGGCGTTGCTCGGGTGTAATGAAAGCTTTAAAACTAATCCATGGACTATTTGGACGTTGGCACGAAAGACTAAAAAACAATAGTTCTTTCCAGGTAAAGGGAAACCATTGACTGAAAGAAAAATGAATGGATGTAAGTCAAATTTTGATTTCCTCGTATCGATATCAAATAAGTATTTTTCGTCGTAAACTGAATTTTGAAGGTTAAAAAAGTCCTCTGAGTAAATGGTATCATGGCCTAAACTAAGAACTACAATTATACCTACTTAGAGACAAACCCGAAGGAAAAACTAAAATAGTGCTGAAAAAAAGGTAGAAAAACAGACACACACATAAACATGTTTTTTTTGTTATATATATATATATATATATATATATATATATATATATATATATATTATCGATTTTCTGCACTGTTGTAAAGACTGCAACCTTGAAACTTCTGAATATCTTTTCTTATGTCTTTGTCTATGAATGTATCAAATTTGATTAAAATCAGACCACTCCTTCTATAACCTGATTTTTTTATTATCTATTTTTGATATTTATCGGGAGCACCTCGACACAAAACCTAGCTAAGAACACTCGCAGACGCTTATATTACAACTGTGTAAATTATCAATTAAATCGGTTCAGCCGTTTCGGAGTTTATAGGTAACGGACATACACACATACACACACAAAGACAAAGTTCCATTTATAAATAAGTTTAGATTATATATATATATATATATATATATATATATATATATATATATATATATATAAATTAAATAAAGTACATTTTTCATTTTTATAGTAAAATTATTTAAAATCCATTTTGTCTGTAATATAAATCACACAATAGCATGTAAAATGTTTAGATTTCGGCATTAATTAATCCTTAGAATTCTATACGCCACTAACCGAAATCAACCAAAAAAAGAAAAAAAAGATCACCCACATAATGAATAAACATGCCGCATAGAAGATCTGGATTATTATATGTGTAGCTGGTGTAGCTGTTATAGCCGTGGAAGCTGGCTTTGACATATCGAATTCAAATTTCAGAGAATATATTTTTCATTTTATTCACACAGAGGTATCTTTCACCCCATCATGTTAATATGAATATTGATAATTGACAGTGCACTGAAATCCATTTAATATCATTTGCGTAAAATTAACATAAACGTAGATTAAACAATTATTTGCATTATTAGCAGGAAAATATATGCTTCGTTATAAAACAAAATTATTTAATAAATATTATCCTTCTCCTTACACTCATCAGCAGACTTGTTTCGTAGACAATCGTCTTTACTGAATACTTTCGTGACAAATATGTGTTTCTTCTTCTATGTGCCCTGTTCCTTCAGGACCTAGACGATCATGTCTTTCCACGTTTCCCTCTCCGTGGTGGCTCTGAGTACGCATTCCCCTGTTACTTCAATGAATCCTCGTTCCCTCATCTACCTGATTAGTTCCTTCAAATATGTTATCCGTTGATTTCACCTGTCTCTTTCATCCTCGTTAGTATCAGGTTCTCCAAGCTCTTCTTCCTCATTGCATGTCTCAGGAACTTCAACTGTCTCTTCCTGATGCCCAATATGAATTTCCTTTTTGTTTCCTACATTTCCAAGACATCATCATTTCTCACATGCTTGGTCCATGACATTCTCAGCAACCTTCTGTAGAACCATATTTCATTTGCTTCAAGTTTTCCTTTCATCTTTGATGATATTTTCCAACATTCACAGCTGTATAGAAGGAGGACAGCATGTAGCAATCCAGTACTCTCTTCCTTGTTTCTAGCGAAATTGTTCTGTTTATTAATACTTTATTCAACATTTTCCGTCTTCTGTTATTATACTTCCGAAGTATTTAAATTTTTGTAACTACTTGATTCTAGTATCTCTATCCTTCATTTGACATACTGGGCAGCCCTTTTTACTGCTGACCATGCAATAGATTTTCTTGCTATTTATTTCGAGTGCTTTCTTGTTACTTTCTTCGGCTACATTCTGTAGGATGTCTTGTAGTTTCCTTTCTGTTTCTGCTATCAACTCTGTATCATCTGTTTAAATTGTGGCCTCCGATTACGAATCCAGGCATAACTTCTAGGGACCTCAAAATGTTATCGCTGTACAAGTTGAACAGATCCAGTGAAAAGACACGCCACTTTGTATCTTTGTATAGCTACTCAATTCATTACCTGTCCGAAGGACCTTTACTGGTTTGCTTCCAGTAAAGATTCTTGATTACTCTCAAGTCTTTACCAAATATTTCAAGGCTGCCGAGCATCTCTATCAATTTTTGGCGACTTATTTTTTCAAACGCCTTTGCATAATCAATAAAACACAGGTATAAGTTCTTTTTCATTAGTATTGCTCTTTCGGAGAGCATCTTAATCATAAATATGGCATTCCTTGTTCCCGTATCTTTAACAAAACCACATTGCTCTTGTTCTGATTCTGCTTCTCGCTCTATTCATCAGGATTCGGACGATCAGTTTTGTTATATAGCTCATTAAACTGATGGTTCTGTAGAATTCGCAATCGTTTGTTCCTGGCTTCTTAGGTAGTGCTATGACGATAGACTTGCTGAGGTCATCTGTTATTACCCCACTGTTATGAATTTCATTTTTCAAATCGCTGAAATATTTTACAGGTTAACCTTTCTAATGTATATTCAAAAACTTCGTTAATTTCATTTAGAATATGCAGAAACAATCAACGAAACACATTTTCCATCATTTATCTTGCTTTATTTATACGCCACACAAGCGCATTAAGTTTTTTAGATATCTACGTCTACACTGAGTGCCAGAATTATATGCAAATATGCAAATCGATGTTTTTGTTCTAACTCCGATAGTCTTTAATAAAAATTTATGAAATTCCGATCGCGGGGCCTCGACAGAGTCCCGCGTCGTTATTTTTCGTCACTACCTCCCCGTGCCGGGAGTGGGTGATTTGCGCGTCTGCTGCCTTCCTTGGATGTGGTAGCCGTTTCGCATGCTCCCTCTCCGGAATCGAACCCCGATTCCCCGTTACCTGTTGTAACCACGGTAGGCACTTAACCGACCGTCGACAGTTGATAGGGCGGACCCTCAAGAGTTATATGACAACACTAACACATGCGCAAATAAAACATTCTGAGATAATCTGCGCAAAAGTAAACAAACGGCAATCATTGCTAAAGTGTCAAATATAGTGAAGTGGTGACGGAAAATTAAAACATTGATTATTTTAAGAAATATGTAATTTGAGAACAACAACAATACTGAGCAAACATCTTCAATATGATTTCATAGTATGATCAATATTGTATATAATTACAATTTTTCTTAACAAGAAAGAAACAGTCTTTTGTCCATTTAAGATTTCGAAACTTTCGATTTCATCTGATGAAATTTCTTTGGCAGCAGTCAGAACGGCATTCCAGAGGTCATCCTTGGGAGTGTATTTCCTTGCTCCAGAGTAAATCTTCCTTTTCAAGATGCTCCACAGATTTCGATGGGATTCAGATGTGGAGAACAGGCAGGCCATTGCATTATTTTCCCATATCTAGCAAAAACACTCTCCAAATATTCAGTGGTTATCATTGCAGCATAAGACGGTTCATTATCATGCATGAATACCATATTTTTCTGGAATGATAAATACTTCTTCTCGTGTCAGGGATTGAGGTATTATTTAATGATGTCAATATAGAGTTTGGCGGTCATTTTCACTCTATCTGTGACTTTAAATGCCAATGATTGCAGGCCAAAACATTAAACCACCACCTCCTTGTCACGTCTGATCTGAGGGGACATGAAGCATCATTACGGTACCATCCTCTCCTTCACCCATCGTGTCTATCAACAGTCGCTAGACACTCGTCAGTGATCAAAACAGTTTTTTGTGGATATCATTTAATGGAGAGTGAACCTCTGGTTTCCACATTTTGCAACCGTCCTCAGGAGATGGCATCGACTTGATTTGGGCACATCAGGAACGCCAGTGTTTTCAAAAAATTTTTTGCTACTTTTAAGAGGGTTACGGCGGATTTCTCTCCTGATCCTCCGCATTGCCCGATTCGACGCAGGTGCTTTCTTACGAATTTTCTCTTTGTCAGAACGTTCAGGGTTAGTGACAAAGTTTTTAATTGTACGATGATAACGGTCCAATTCATTGACTATTTCTAAGGTAGACATCCTATTATTAATCCTTTGGAGAATTTTAGACTTTCCAGCTTGACTCAAAGCATCTTTACGTCCATTCTTGCATATGACGTAGGCAGACTGAAACAGGCTGCAAGTCACCAAAATAGGTGCCGTTTGTTTACTATTGTGCAGATTAGCTTAGAACTTGTGTATGTATTAATGTTGCCATATAACCTGCCAAGCTTCACTAATTTTTATTACAAAATGTCAGAGTTAGAACAAAAAATCAATTTGCATATAATTCTGGCACGCAGTGTAATTACAAATCACTGTAGGTCTCTATTGTGTGGTATATAGCAATATATCCAAAAGAAAATAATTTGATTTATGTTTGTATATTTGAATATTGTAATATCTCATTCTGTTTTATTTAAAGTTATAAATCCGTTTTTCATTTTTTATGTACGCATTATAATTTGTGTTGCAACAGATACAATCTCAGACAGGATAACCGGGCTTAATAATATTCGAAGTTTGGTGAGGAACACCTAACATGTTAACTAACCCCTAATATGTTAACTAACTCACATTTACTTCATCATGAATATCCTGAAATACAATGACTACCGTTTCGATAACAATCATAAAACGATTGATCTAGGGAAAATGTTTACGGAATGTTTGGATTAAACTTTCCGAAAAAGGTCTATTTTATGTAGAAAAAACGTTTAAACTATATTTCTTTCAATAACTAATAAACATTTCAACAAAAACAAAAAAATACTTATATCAAGTTGATGATATAATTGCGTTTTTTCATCTTCAGTGTTAGAATAATGTTTAAAAATAACTTTACCAAATTTAAAATTTTAAACATGCATGTTCATATAAGAACAAAAGTAGTCGATTTTATTGGAAGTAATCAAATTGAAACATGTCTAACTTCTCAGATCACTCTCTTAGTATTTTATAAAATACACATCTATGCATGCTGATATTAGAACAATTACTTCTATCTGTTAACATATTGTTAGAATTGAAAATTAAGATATTATTAAACCGTAAAAAATAATCGAAATATTTAAACTACCAACTATTATATATGAAGGTTTAAATGTAATGTAGGATAAGACAGAAAACGTTCTATTGCTAAATATTTTTTTCGGAATGGAGTTTATATATAAAAATAAATCATTGAAATGCTATTCCGCAAATTAAAATTTTGCTATTCACCTGAGCTTATTGTTTGGCATCGAAGAGACTTATTGTTTTGGGTCTTTGTATTCAAATACACTTTATTCATTGCGCTGCTAATAAATCGTGACTGAATACATTATTGTTAGAAGACGCTTGGCATTTGTTACTGCAAAGTGTCTGGCATTGTTATGGAATAGTCACGTCATATTAAATGTATTCGCAGGATTTCCACTGTTGTCACGGTATCACTTTTTACAGGGAAACAATTTTTTACACGAAAACCATGGCTTTAGCAGAAATATATGTCTCATAAGTTCTTAATTTTTTCAGTGATTACAAATCGTTATTAAGCGAAAGAAAACTTTAAAAATTTCAAGAAAATTTCTTCTTATGTGCTGTGTCTCTTCAGGAAGAAGGCGGTCATGGCTCTTCACGTCTTTTTGTCCCTTGCAGCTCTTAATAAATTTTGATTTGTTATTTACCCCATTTCCTTAATCCCGTCAAGTAAACCAGGCGCTTCTCTTTTGTCTCTATTTCTTTCTAACTGCTCTGTGTGTATTAGATTCTCCAAGCTGTTCTTCATCATTCCTTGCCCCTGAAACTTACCCTGTGTTTTTCGGATCGTAAGCATGAGTGTCTTTTTCGTTTCCAATCTCTCAAATCTGTTTACACGTTTGGACCATGGTATCATCAGTATCACTTCTGTTGCTTTGAGTCTCGCCTTCATTTTTGCGGAGTTTGTCTAGCACTTGCTATCATATAGGATTATAGTTATTAAATAACAGTCTAATACTTTTTCTTCATTTTCACCGAAATTTCCTTGTCTCTCCATACTATAATCACTTTTTGGAAGGCGCCCTTGTCCAAACCAAGATCTGAGTGTCACAATTTTCTTCCCCTCTTAGAACACTTCCCAGCTATTTAATACTCAGCATTGTCATGAGTTGTCTGTTACATACTATGTAGCAACAATATGGGAAATTCAAATGAGAAATTGTACTTTCTTTGCGTTTTGACCGTTTCTAGGCAAAATCTGCACAGGCAACTGAACTCCAGACCGTATATCCAGTTCGGCGTTGACAGCGATTTCCTGGAAAGGAGGGTTATCTTGACTGAAGTCAACGAGCAGCGTAGAAGGTTCACCAGGTGACAGCAAAGGCCACATACACGTAATCAAAACGAACCTATATGTTGGAGGTCATTGACAGCATTCTGACCTGGTGTGAGATAGACTCAACCTTGTCTATTTGTTCAGTAAATGCTACACGTAAATGAATGTCTCTTTGGATTTAAAACCCAGATAAAAGAATCTTTCTGCTCAGGAGTTCCTTTACTGTACGACACAATAGCAACGCCTATTCACTGGAAGCATTTGTGAAATTCTCTGTGAATTTATTTTTAGAATTCTATAAAAAAGATTTACTATACTATAACATATTTATTTATATGATAATTAAAATTTCCTGAGAAGTTCTAGATTTAGAATTTGTAACGGTCTGAAATTAGCAAGATTACGTTAGAAGAATATTTTTAATGTATCATAACTCTAGCAGTTATCAGTCAGTTTAGTGCCATATGTAAAACATGCTTGGGCGATCATGTCTCGAAAAAGTCATGACTGACTGGGCAGAAGATTATCCCGCAGTAGGTTGCCATTGCTTTCTGCGGTAGACTGGTTGCCAGCCAAGGTTATAGAAGATATACGGGGAAAAAACTTTTTTGATGAATGGACTCGATATATTTAAAGTTATCGAGGAATTAACCTTAACGTTAAATGTTGTAAATATGCTATATGCAATAAGAAGATGTATAATTATTTTCGATTATTACTGAAATAAAATGAAAATATCTGTTTCTTCAGATAGAAATGAGAAAATATAGTTCCTTATTTACGTATGTTGGGTAATTCTTTGAGCTTATCGAAAATTAAAAATTTAAATTTTAAAATCATTTGTAATTCGAAAATTTGATATAATATTTCCATAGTTAACATGTGTGGATATAATCAAAATTATTTTTAATGACTGTTATCAAGTTTTATTCTAATTCGTTAGTGTTAATCAAATTATATTAAAATAAATTCACCATTCTTTTTTACTGAATTGAAAGAGTCCACATTGAGAATTTGTATTTGTAATACTGTGAAATATGGGATATAAAATATCATTGTAACTATTTAAAATTAAATTAAATAATATAAGTTACACATTTTATACACATTTTATAAAGATAAAACGAAAAATAATCATGCAGAAATTCACATAGACATTATTCAAGTTTCCGTGTTTTAAATACTGCTGCCACATCTGTTCGGCTGCCCCTGCTATTGTCCTCGAGCGTCTAGATAAAATACAACGGAGATCCTGAATTGTGATCGATACCGACTTGGTAGACCGCCTGCAGTCACTCTCTCACCGGCGTGTCATGCCTTCCCTGTGCCTCTTCTATAAATACTTCTCTGATGAACTTAGATCACTGGTGTCCCCTAGGTACGAATTTGCACGAGATACTAGATTAGCAACTAGGTCCCACCCTTTTACAGTGAAACCGATAAAATGTAACAGGTATTCCAACTGATTATTTTCTCGTACTTCCCACCTGTGGAATTCCCTTCCACATACCTGCATCCCCGACAGCTACAATCTCCATGAGTTTAATTGTAAGATCAACAGACATCTAACAATAATCGCATCCATTTTTTCAAACACTCTTCCAATCTACATCCTTATCCATCTGTCACCCTCCTTCTGACATTTCCTATATCTAAACAGACTTTCACATCAACTTCCCCTATTTAACCCACTGCGCAATAGTGGCAGTGGAATGTTTGTCTGCTGTAAAATGATTAATATATATATATATATATATATATATATATATATATATATATTTCATCATTTATGAATTTTATATATATACATACGTGTGTGTATGTGTGTGTGCGCGCGTTTGTGTTTGTTTGTGCGTGGGTGTGGTGGGTGTGTTGGTCACAATTATATATAATATTACATAAATACGCAGACATTATAGGCGTATATCACACCAATTGTTGCAGTGCTGCATCAATTTCAGAAGGTCATTCAGGTAGTTTTTTTGTATCCTAACATATTTGGCCAATGTAGGTCGTTGCTTGGAAATCCCATGGTTGTGTGTCCAGAACAGTAGATCAGCTGGGATTTTTTGTTTTGCTTGCCAACAGTGTCCTGCAAATCTATTTTTGAGTTCGCATTCGATTTTAGATCTATCATGAACGGGTCCGTAGAACTGTGAACTACACGTAGGTTGTCTATAACAGATGTCATATATAGCTCTCAGCTTCCATAATAGGTTCCATTAAAAATTGAGTGTAGGCCTTTCCTTAATTACCATGCAGTGGCAGCATACAGTAACACCACCTTTACAGTGTGTTTAAAATATCTTCACTTGATATTGTATGAATAATCTGAATCCTGTTCACTTCGATTTTGTTCAAGGATTATATATATATATATATATTCTAAACATATTCTATTAAATATAAGAGACAATGAATGTCTCTTATGTATAATCATGAGCCGTTCTAAACGTCGTATTTTTGCTTTAATTTCAGTTGAAAATAAAGACAAAAATTCTCCAACATTGTCACCAATACGGTGATCCTTACTCATACACACAGTAAGAGGAACCTGCAGATATTGGAGGCCATGTACATCAAATCAAAACAACCAACACTCAATAAAATCAACTTTAAAACAGAAAATAACATATTACATTGCATTTGACTACATGGTTTTGTTGTCATTTCGCGCTATCCCGCGTTGTGACGTCATAAAACCGCATCGCAAACTTAAGAACAGCGTTTATTATTTTTGGTAACTATTGACGTTGCCAAGCGGAGTTTTATGTCAACACAAATTAAAATCGTCGGTGATGGTGGATTTTATAATATTTCAGTTTAAACTACCTCTTTGAAGATGGCTCATGTGAGCCGAAAGCTTAGAAGAAAACCAATAAATAATTATCCAAATGTTAGAGAATTTTTGTCTTTATTTTCAACTGAAATTAAAGCAAAAATACGACGTTTAGAACGGCTCGTGATTAAACATAAGAGACATTCATTGTCTCTTATATTTAATAGAATATGTTTAGAAAATTACTTGCTGCCTCGATATACTATATATATATATATATGTGTGTGTGTGTGTGTGTGTGTGTATGTGTGCGTGTATGTGAATTTATGTCTAACGTAATTTTTTTTACTAGAGCTCATTCTGTTGACGTAGTTTCAAAACAACAAATGTTAACGCTTAAATTTAAAAATTTTTAATTTTGAGATTTTTAAATTTATGATTCTATTCTGATAGATAGATAGATAGATAGATTACACACATATACATCGTATATTGTGTGTACGTTACATGTAATTCAGAAATGCATTTGAACACTCTCAGCTACAGACGTGTGTTTATATTTTATATAACACTTTAAAGTTCACTTTTCTCGACTCAGCGCCCATAGCTCAGAGGTAAATCATCGTCTTGTGCCAATTTGATCTTTCTACGGATATCTATCTATCTATCTATCTATCTATCTATCTATCTATCTATCTATCTATCTATCTATCTATCTATATATATATATATATATATATGTGTGAAAAGTGTATGTATATAATTATAAATATCAATATATATATATATACAATTTGTTATATATATTTCATTGTTTACATATTATATATGTATGGTACTTATTTAAAAGCGCTCAATATCTCTGATAGAGCAGACATATTCATATAGATAGGTTTGAGTTTGTAACCCTGGGTTTAAGGCTTTTGCCATCGTCAGACAAAATGATTAATTTTTTTTTAAATTGGTCATATTCGTGTATTTTTGTGGAGACGGGGAAAATGTCGTCACGACAGACGCAGATATATATATATATATTTTTTCTGCCCCCTTCAACGCGCGCAAGGATGCACACACACACACACACATGATTCATATGTATTTTGTTTTATGAACCATACAGAAAAGATAATGACGATCCGACTTACGTGAACACATCCTCCAACCACCTACCTTCAATCATCAAACAGATACCCACATCAATCAGCCGCAGTCTATCTGAAAATTCATCTAACACACAGGTATTCAATAACAAAAGAACACCATACGACGAAGCACTAAAGAAATGTGGATACAAACAACAACTACAATATACACCTCCGCAACGAGAAAGCAAAAACAGCAAAAGAAATATCATCTGGTTTAATCCATCATACAACAAAGCCGTCAAAACAAACATAGGTAAGGCATTCCTGAATTTAATAGAAAGAATATTCAACAAAACAACGTCAAAATTAGTTACAGCTGCACAAAAATATTACATAAATAATAAAAAGCCACAACAAAAAATAAACAAACTACAATAATGCAATCGAAGAAGCTCAATGCAACTGCAGAAACGGAACTACATGCCCACTCCAGAGAAATTGCCAGCAAACAAATATAGTATATAAAGCCAAGGTAAGTGCAAACAACAACACGATGTACTACATCAGTGCCAGTGAAGGACCATTTAAGAAATGAAATAACAACCACAATCTTTCATTCTTCAAAAGAAAATACTTGAACAGCAGTACACTATCAACATACGTATAGAGTTTAAAAGACAGAAATATTTCACCAACAATAAGCTGGGAAATACTGAAAAAACTCCTGCTTACAACATTACAAAAAAATGACTACTTTGCCTACATGAGAAAGTAGCAATTATATCTCATAGTCCACAAACGAACTTACTAAGCACGACATCAGAACTAATTTCCAAATGCAGTCATGAAAATAAATACCTATTATCAAAATTTATACCAAACGGATAAAAAAAATCACACGTCTCTGCCATAGTAAAATTAACAATTAATAAACACTAACAAGCATTACAAATGAGAATTTCTACCATTTAAATATACGCAACCACAAAAATAATAAAACCGCATTCGCATGTGTATGTTTATGCAAGCCTCAGTGACCGAACGCTCGTGTGTGTGTGTGTGTGTGTGTACTTGCGCACGATGATGGGTGTACAAATATATATATATATATATATATGTGTGTGTGTGTGTGTGTGTGTGTGTGTGTGTGTGTGTGTGTGTGTGTATGTCTGCGTCTGGCGTTACGACAGATTCCCCCACTACCACACAAATACAGGAATAAAATCAATTTTTTAAAAAAATAATCAGTTTGTCTGACGATCGCAAAAGCGTGAAACCCAGGGTTACAAACTCACACCTATCTATCTATCTATCTATCTATCTATCTATCTATATATATATATATATATATATATATATATATATATATATATATATATAAACACACTTTATACCAATTCATAGTTACATAGAGGTTATATGGAAACACCATGCTGTTGGTTGTTAGATACATTTGATAATAATATTTTTATAAGTTCCTTTATGTAATGATTGTAATTTGGAAATTTTTTTTTCTTAAACTAATTAATACACGGCCAAGTATGATTTCTAAATAATTCACCATCTAATTCTAAACCAGAACATTGAGAGTACGTTATATTTTTGTTGCTTGGTATTATAATTCTATAGCCCATAATTCAACTTTAAAAGGAACTTGATAAAATTAGTTAATAAAATGCAATAACCCACATTGTATCCTTGAATGGTTATTGTATATCTTACATGATAATTAAGAAAAATGTACTGTTGAAAGTATGACATTATTTCTGTATATGTTTTTATATAAGGAAATGTTACAGTCCAAAGTTTTGATCAAAGAAGTTCTAACGAGATGTTAACATGATATTGTCAAAACAATTTCAATATCATCCCATGTTAGATTTGCCACCGTGTATTATTGTGCCATCAGTTCCTCACAATGAAGACGCATGCATTTTTCACCTCTACTTGATTTATGAGCAATCTCGACTTACTGGTACAAGAGACACCTCTTGATACTCGTTTCAGGTCAGTCGTTTTTTATGACCATTAAATATACTTTCATCTGTATTGTTATCGCCCATATTGCTTTTATTGCTTTCACTCACGCTGTCGCATTCCCAACAAAGATGTACTGTGTATAGGGATGCATTTTTCTCTTTTCCTTGTTTAAAACAATCTGTTATTTTGCCCCGAATGCTCATCTCTTGCCTTGTATTTAGAAAGAGACACACCCTTTCTGCCTCCTTCTTCTTTGATAGTTGTTAACATATTTATTCTCAGATATCATCGTATACGCAATGAAGAACATTTTTAAGTAGAAGCTAACAGGGCCGTAGCTGATGCTAAAATAAAGAAACCGGGCACAGAGAAAATTGCTCGGATTTATTAGTTGACAATGTGATAACATCATCAGTGTCATCCGTTTTCAGAAACTATGATTTTTTCGGATATTTCGGCTATTCCAATGAAAATTAGGCACAGAACGTGAACGAAAGCAGGAAATCGGGTTCGGACTTTCTGAGTATAATCAGTCTTTTCTCCCAAACTGAATCAATAAACAAATTTTTACTGCGTTCAATCGGATGTTTTTTTCGTTTTTCTTTCTTTCTTTCTTTCTGAATTGTTTAGTTTGATTTCTGACGAAGACATTTTTCTTTGCCCGAATTTTCACTATGTTTGCAAGGATCGGTCCGGACCCGTGCACTGTGTGCCTGGTAGTCAGATACGGCCATGATCCTTTTGAAAATTGTTTCAACAAAAAACTGAAAAAAAGTTATGTGACAATACCACACTAATTTTTCTTGTTTTCCTTCATAATTTTTTCTTTGTATGTGTCTCGTTTTCTTAGAAGTGCTTGGACTTGGGCAAAATATGAAAGTTCTCTACGCTGTCTACATGATTTACACGATTGAAAAGAGTTTAGAGAAGGCCTTCATTAACTTATTTTTATTCAAATGTCTTACATCACCTTCAGAGATTAACGTCGATGAGACCAAAAGTTTCTATCAGCAACATTCTAGCTTACTGTGCCACATGAAATCAAACTAAAATATGCCTCTCCTGTTTAACTGATTAACCTATAGATCATATAGAACAAAACTATATATTTAATTTAGGGGTTTAGATTATACACGTATTGATGGACATGCATAAGGATATACTCTCTCGTTATAATTTAGTACTGCTCAGTTGTTAATAACTGCGATTAAACTGCGTACATGGTCATACAAAACCTGGTCACTGAAATGAACACACTATTACATTTTCAAAAACTAATTCCTTAGGCTAGTGTGCCTTTGATAATCCAGAAGTCACAAAGCCCAGAACAGAGTGAAAATAAGAGAGTTTAATTCGATAATCCGTATGTAATTAGTAGTAGATATATTATTTGCCATATACCAGTCAGTTAAGTGCCATAATTGATACACGCTTTAGGCGATCATGTCTCGAAATAGACATGATTGACTGGGTAGAAGATTATTCCTTAGTAGGATTCCATTGCTTTCTACGGTAAATTTGTTCCCGACAAAGGCTATATAACCGAATCTGTCCTGTTATTTAACCCCTAAATGAAGGAAATAGACAGATTAATACTTTTCCCAAGCGTATGCGTGCGCAAGTATATGCAAATGATTCAACTGAAATTTGAACTCGGCTCCCCGATTTGTCATTCCGAGCCGATATGTACTGTACCAAAACGCACATACTTGCCATATATAGTTGGTTCTAATTCATCAATCTTTCACTATGCGAACACTGAGTAAATAATCTTCACCCGACCAAGAAAGTTACTACAGAAATTCAAATTTTCTTTCTTTATTAAGTTTACATTGAACAATTATTATTTTACAGAAAGTTAAATCAATACGTCTGTAGCCTAAAGAAGTGGAATTGATTACATACGCAATAATTATTCATTATTCAACATAAGCTTATTCCTTGTCAATAGCTTTGCTTCTATAATGGATAACAATTCCAACATAATTCGACAAAATTTTCAAATGAATATTCAAGTTTTCACTTGTCAGTCTACTGATTTACGGACTCAATTTCTTTAATCAAGTTTCAGATAGAAAATAAGAAATCTGGCTTGCAATACGGGATTTGCAAGGAGGTACAGTCATAAAATTGTTAAGTGTCAGTATGAGAAACGTAGCAGTATTGCCAGAGTAATAAGAAAATAAGCAAAAATATTTACGTTCCTCAAGATTTATAGCTGATATAATTTGAGTTTGACTAATTTATTCTTTATTCTTTCCTTAATAGAATGTCGTATGTTACTAGGTTTTTGCTTTGGCAATGAATTTCTTGCGGAAGATCATCATTTATCATCTTGCGATTTTTTCCAGAGATTTCTCTTGTGCAACCATTTTTGATCTATTATTAAATCAGATCTTCTCTATAGGAGGCAACACTATCGATTTTGTAAATGTAACATCCCAATATGCCAACATGTACTTTTTATAGCAAGATAGCTTCTTATTTAATAGTATTGTGTTATTTAGAAGTGAGATTTTTTAAATTCATACAGCATACTGGCATATTGGTCCCTCAACTCGCAAGGATAGGTATTACACCAGTTTATTCCATGGCCGGTATGTTTCCAACTTAAGGGCTAGCCGGTTTCAATTTAAAAAGTAAATGAGCCCTTGGAATGGTGTTTGTCAAACGGAAGGTATATATATATATATATATATATATATATATATATATATATATATATATATATATATGAAAATGACGATATGATATACAAGTTTACATCTTGTGCGTTCTCCTCAAAAAAAAAAAAATAGTCCACGAGTTAATGATATATTATATATAAAACATATAATTATTATATTATTTCTACAATAAATTGTGATACTGAGTTCCTTGTATCTTAGTTTACGTAAATTAGTTTTATATCTACAAAGTTCCATTGCGTGTGTGTATATATATATATATATATATAGAGAGAGAGAGAGAGACAGAGAGAGAGACCGTCTCCTCCAAATATACTGTAAATGTAATACATTTTCCTTTTTGTTCTTTCCTGATGGAAATTGGGTTCAATTTCATTCGTTGAATATGTGACAGTTGTTAAGAATTTCAGTTCTATTCTTGGTATTCTGATTTATATAAATAAATGCATTAATCTTGTAGCATATAGACATTAACATCATGTATTTAATGATGCTTTACTAGACATTAAATCCATCCTTTTTTCAGTTATTGTACATATATAAATATATATATATATGTGTGTGTGTGTGTGTGTGTGTGTGTGTGTGTTTTTGTGTGTGTGTAAGTATGTCTCTGTTTCTGTGTCTGCGTCTGTTTTTATTTATGAAAATTTATAAATGTCAACGTTTATAGGATGAAAACGGAGAAACCATCACGCAAAATTTGTTTCAGAACAAGAATTTTACTTTGTATATATATAAGGTTGCTTCGCCGTCGCCAATCGTTACTAACCTGATCAATTGTCCAGACGTTAGCATATTCTCGATTTAAAAATAGTTTTATCAGAAATACTTCAATAATGAAAGCATTATGAATGTTAATAATCTTTGAAGGAAGACTCGAAACATCTGAAATAATGTTCTAAAGAAGGATGAGGTGAATACCATTGATATAATATGTGAGCAACGACAAGATTTTGGAGAAGATGTAAATGAAAAGGAAACTGATACTTAACACCAGGAAAAAGACAGGTCACGTTTCTGGGACAAGTAGTGTGGGATGAGGTTTTGGAGAATTTGATACTCACAGGACGCTAAGAGAAAAGCGATACAGGAGAAATCAACACACGAGGTACTTGATGGGCTTCAGTAAATGGGTGGAGGAGCTGTCTTTGGGTGAGATAATAAGAGAAAAGAGGTCAAGTAGTAAAAAAAAACAAAAAGATGTGAAATCCCATGATTGCCGATGTTCTGAAATGACACAACACAGAATAATAATAATAATAATAATAATAATAATAATAATAATAATAATAATAAGAAGAAGAAGAAGAAGAAGAAGAAGAAAAAGAACAAGAACAAGAAGAAGAAGAAGAAGAAAAAGAAGAAGACGTATGCGAAGAATGCTCTATGCTCTTTTAAATGTATTATTATAATTCTGTCTATATCAAATTCCAATCTTCTTCTGTGTGTACCACTAAAACAAATTAGTTGTTGTCAGAACGATGGCAAACATTTGGAAGAGAAAACCATCGTTACATCAATATGAATAAATGATTAAGTATGAAATAAAATATTCATGGTTTGTCTCGAGATTAACGCAATATACAACTGATAATCATGTAATTAAATTCGAAGAAGAATTAATTTGATACTGTTATCACTTGCAACCGCTCTTAAAATAATAAGTTCAGATTTTATTAATAGTAATTTACATCAAAATACAATTGAGTGTGAGACGATATGCAGAGTATGAACTATAGACGCGTAATAAATTAGATATGACTGCGTATGAAATGTGAATGATTTCGAACTGTTTGATATAGATTTTGTAGTTAGATTTATGGCAAATCAAGAGCAAAGCTATAAGACATGAACTGTAATTGTGACTGAAGTTATTTACGACATCATCAAGACAGACAAAAAAAGCATGGTCCACTCGATGGTCATAGAATATCACCACTTTAGTTTTTGTGGCATTGACTATAAACAGTCAAATTTACCCCCACTATGCTGTGTACGAGGACAGACCGGCTGATAAGTAGTGTATAGTAAATAAGTATAATTGCCACTGAAATGTTGATATCTCCTACGTCTTTTTATTAATTAATGATGTCATTTGAACGAGATTGCAGTTTGAAGACACTGTAAATCAAACTGCTTTCAGAGACCGTATCTTTTTGGAAGGAAAATGATGCAAAAATAAACAGTAATTTAATAAAACTTTCTGGAACGACTTCATTTGACACAACGTTCCAATTTTCACTCTGAGGTCTTGACAGCATCGGAAATTGATTCAGTGACATTTTTTTCACCCTTCACAGTCGGTATGTGGCAAGTCTTCCGTTATTCTATCGCTAATTATATAGGAAAATGATCCTTGTTTCCAACAGTTCTATCATTCCCCGTTAGGACTCGCCATGTCCCATCAATTTCAACAAAACATCCACATTCACTTGGTGTTTCAATCTTACTGGTATACTTGGGAAGTGCTGCAGTAGTATGGTATATAAATAATAGATCCTTTGTATTTTCACTTATAACCATTTCACATAGGGTAGTCAGACCTAGGATATTTTCTTAGTAGTTATCCTCATGTACCCTCTTTTCCATATTTGTTGGAGTTGTTGCCATACACCCTGGATAAGTGATTCGTTGTAGTATATTGATTAAGCTGACGATTTCCTGTTCGTATGTGTCTTGGTCGCCGCTTCTGACTTTCACTCGATGTTGCAGACAGGAGACGATCACTTTCTTTATATTATGTGGGTGGTGGGAGTTGAAGTTTAGGTATTGCCCAGTGGATTTTTGCTTACGGTATACGGATATCGTGAACACCACATTTGTTTCAGTTATCAGCACGTCCAGCAGCCAGTTTTATTTACACTCTCTTTTTTCATAGTGAAATATATTGAAGATCTCATTGAGTTCACATGGTCCAGTAGCGTCTAAACCTCCTCTGGCTGTGGCCAGAGTCTGAGGCTCTCATGAAATTATCTCAGCGATAAAGCTTGCTTTAGAGCTATAGCTTCGAATGTAATCTCTTCAAAATATTGTATACATACATACATACATACATATATATATATATATATATATATATATATATATATATATATATATATATATATATATGTTAGCCAGGGGTAGTGGTAATGGCAAGTCCATTACTAAGCTTTAATTCTGCCGATATATGTCTGATCCCAAACCGAAGTGTATGTATGTATGTATGTATGTATGTCGACATCTACCAATTCACACAATATTTCCATTACAATTTTATCAATGTTTTTTTCTGTTCAACTTAGCTATTTTCCATTTATGTCGTTTCATTGTTTATTATTAGGTTGTTTTATAAGTAATAGTTGGTTTCAGAAACATAGTTTTATTCTTAGTATTAATGTTAACATTTTAAAAAATGAGCTTGATCATCTCTGCACTCCTGCCATCTATCGATTTGATTATATGTTCCTCATTCAGAAATCGTTATTTTTCGTGATGCAACGAAATCTTTGAGAGCTAAATCCATTTCTTATTTGGACCTAAACGTTTTGCCATTTAAAAATGAGCTAAATTGCTTTAAAAAAGATACTCCAAAGGCAAAATATCCGGGGAATATCGAGGATGTGGTAAATATTTGTATTCCAAATCTGTGAGTTTTTGCAACTCCATACTTCATCATTATGTTTTTTCTGGAACCGCAGTCGTACAGTCTAAATAATCGTGGACCCATTTCCCATACTGTGCTGATATTGAGTGAAGTTTTGGGGGCACTGTAAGTAAATTTGTGCTGATGGAAGAAAAGTAAACGCATATAATATTTTGTCATATTCCTAGTCTAGACTAATATTCTTCAAGAATATTTATGTCTAAAATTATTTAAAAATTATTGCAGTGTACGTTTTAATTATTATATATACAAAAACTCATTTAATATGTACCGTGAATATTATTTTTAAATGTTATTTAAAAATACAACACTTCGACAGATATTATTTTTGCAGTAACCTACTATTTTTATTAAGATTTTAAAGCTGTGTTTGATGTGCGGTGGAGCGCATTTTCCAAAGAAAATACAAAAGCCGATAATTGTATAAAGCACAGAAATAAGCATTAATTACTTTTAAAAAACTGGAGTAAAAATTAAACAAAAAAAAAACGAGTTAATGAAAAAATGTAAACATGCCAAAAATATCCTTTCTGGTACATAAATAGCAATAAATAACAAGAAAATCAATTATACTCAAAACACAAATCTGCCATATACAAATAAATAAACAATATATAAAAACTCGATCCCGACAAAAAATATACGAAGAAAAAAAGAACAACTAAAGGTCACAAAAATAAATACACTCAAGAACACACAACTATAGCCTAAAAAAGAAACCCTTAAGCGGTCAAACATATTAACTCAGTAAAAAGTTTAAAAGTATAAGTGAGAAAAAATAGAACATAAGTGTGTCAATCCAAATGACAAAGACAAAACAAGTAATGAGCAATTAAGCGGACATCTTTTCAATATGCATCGTTTAAGTAGACACGAACTAAAGAGTATATTAAACGCAATGAAAAGTATTAAGTACAATAAAAATTAAATCAAAACCAAAAATTTAAAAAAATTCAACCATTCGCTAAATATCAAACAATACCAAGTTACATAAATTAAAAAAAAAACGAGATACATCAGCAATAAATCAACACTGATGAGTGAAGACAACATAATCGTTTACTCGCGTAACTTCGAATCCAGCATAAATTTTCTCAGTCAAAGAGACAATTTCTTTGCATTAAACAGAAATACACAGACACGAATACACACAAACACACACAGACACATACACACTCTCTCTCTCTCTCTCTCTCTCTCTCTCTCTCTCTCTCTCTGTATATATATATATATATATGTGGAGATATGTTTTCTTAAGCTGTTAATATCTACAGTGTTAGGTAGTTATTTCACTTTGCAAACAACTCGAAATTCTTTCTTCAAACAAGTCTATTCACTACATAGAAATATTTTTATAAGAAAAAATAAAATCTGATAAATACTTTTGCTCTTAAATATAGAAATATACGTATATATATACCTATGTGTATGTATTTTAATGGAAGCAATTCGATAGTAGAATAAATTATATCATTACATGAATAAGTTAATATAAATATAGGGCTAAGGCGTATATCTGATGCATTTGTTATAAAATTTGTCATCTTAAAATGCTATATTTTAAAAGAATTCTAATCTAATTCAAAATTCTCTTCTCTACATTGCATTTTTTTAATAATCAGTTTGCTGTCACTGGTGTGCAGACGGTTGATTAGGAGGAATATGATAAAAAAGAGTGACAAGTTATAGGAGTTGTCAGGAAGTGGGTAACAGAAGGATGAGTAAACTGACGAGATTGGGGTGGACGGAGAAAGGAGCACGAGGGCGAGTATGCAAATCAGTGAAAAGAAATGACCATTGATTTTACATTTACATTCTTGGTGATTGTAGCTGTCGAGAAAACAGGTCAACGGAAAGGAATTCCACGGGCTGGAAATACCAGAAAAAAGCCGATGGTGTAGAATTTGCGTTTACATTTTATTGATTTCAACTAGTGACCTTGCTGCTAATCTTGTGGCTCGAGTAAATTCATACATAAGTTTTAGGAAGCAGAATCAGATGATATACAATGCTTATGAATTTAAGCGCAGCATAAGATTGTCTGAAAATTTCCATGATTATATTGGAGCAGAAGCCGTAAAAGTATTTGTAGATGAGGCACAGAGAAACCTTATTGCGCCGGTGACAAAGTGACTGCATCTGAGCTGTCAAATCGGTATCACTCACATTACAAATTCTCGATCAGATATTTTCAAGGACCCCTAGGTGGATATCAGGTGCACCCGACCAGATATGGCAGCTGTATTCAATACACAGGAGGATGTTATATATATATATATATATATATATATATATATATATATATATAGTTATTTCACTTGAGGTCTGTTATGAGTGTTAACATGAATAGGCGCAGTGTTGTGTTTTTAGCGAGACTAATCCGATCCATGCTAATGTAGGCGCAAAATCGCTTGTCTGTGGCGGTTATTTGATAAGTGCTTCGTTTTGCAAGCATTAAAAGACACGAGTCATTTCTTACCCCAGTGCACCACGAATCGGATGTTCTTTCCAGACTTAGTACCGAGGTTTGCTTTGTTAACTTCGGCATATTTTTTTCCGAGGCGAGATTACAACGTATATGCCTAATTGGGATCTTTTAATTGGAGAGATAGCTAATGAAGATCAGAAAAAGCGTATGACCTAGAATAGAGCTTTGAAATTCACCTGCATTCGTATGATAGTATCGGAGGCATGTCGGTCCAATACTGGTGTATATACTCATTGATGATCGTCAGTATATTAGCAGCAGACCTGGCGAAGCGAAAACCATTCTCTTTGTCAAAAAAAAGTCTGTGGGCTGTCAGATATTTAACCACCTCGGCGTTTATGATGGATTCAAACACTTTGCCAACAATCGGTATGAATAGGAACCACAGAGGGGGATTTCCAGTAGGCAGGAAATCAAGAAGCATACACTAGTAGTTATAGAGTTTGGAGAGAAGATTGGAGAGTTTAGAAGCACATTTCATCAGGACAATGATTTGGATTCCGTCACCACCGTTTGCTTTATGCGGATCAAGCTTTGAAATTATGTTAGAGAACACTTACTGGTTAATATGAATATCATTCTGTTGGGCCTCAATTCGGGGTGGAAAATTTGATACAGATACTTCATACAAGTCCAGTGTCGAGTTCGTAGATAATCTGAGAGCAAAGCACTCAGCCTTGTCTGATGAGGAGGTGAAGACCTCAGATTCAATGATTAGAAGAGGGGGTAGGGTTTACTGTTTAGTATACTTTTACAGAGTCTCCAGTATTCTTTGGAGCCGAACTTACGGGAAGCTATCCGCTGCTTTGTTCTGGCTGCAAACGGCAGATAACTTCTCTATGTATCCTGCATTCATTGCGAGCTGAGGCCAACAGGCGCCTGATAAGGTCCGAAGTGTAATTCCCATAAAGCCAGAAGTAGTTTTTTTCAGTAGGCGATGGCGGCCGTGCAAACAGGGGAGAACCAGGTGAACGAATGGGATTTAAGTCGCAAATTCATGGCTGGGTTGAAACCATCAGCTCTTTGGTAGCAATAAGATATTCTGCTCGACTGAGATTCTTGGATGAAGTGGGAGTGGAAGGAAATGTTAAAAGAAACCACCGCATAGTCAGAGTTTCCTAAAGAACAGAGTTGCTTGACATTGCAAGAATCAGAGATGAAAGTAGAACAGATATCTAGCTTGAGTCAGATCCATAATCTTTATTAGAGAAAAACGTAGGGAACTCCACCACTTGCGTAAGACACTGAGTGATTGAAAAATCTATTGTGTTGACACCGGCATGATCTGTGAGAGGGTTTTCTACCCATTTTTTGTGTTGGGGGTTAAATCGCCAAATAAAAATATATGGGCAAACGGATGAGATAAAATGATCTTTTCAATATTATTAGCGATGCTGTCAAAAACGGAACAGTCGGGATATGAAGGAGAGCGCAAGAGAAAGAAGAGATGGCTAACTGAGATTTTTTAATGTTAATTGAATATCATCAATTTCATTCATTATACGCACTAATCATCAGCAAAATTGTGGAAAAGTAGACACATATGTGTTGTTTCGTTTCTCATTTTCCTGTTTAATGAGAAAACAGCATAATTAGGAATTGTAACTAAAACATTTGGGTAGATACATTTCCACCGATAATAATCACATCTAATGAATTATTGTCAGCAAAGATGTAAGTAGAGATTCATAAGCAACTATTGATAATATATCTGTTAAGAAACTTTTAAAAAAAGTTATTTAATTTTGCTTGTTGAATCGAACTAAATCACTTTTTTTTTCCTTTAATAACTGCAGGGTCATTAGGCTTAAAAAACGAATATTCTCATATTAGCAATTTGGCAACTTAATAACATCAGGAAGAAGGAAGAAAACTAGAATCAGTTAATGATACTGATCGAAATACTGCCACGCTGAGGTATATTTGTTACAAGTTGACAAGCAAATCAAACTTGATAGAGAAGAACTTGAAATAAATCAGTGCAATAGCATTTAAACCGCAATTCTGAAATATAGGATAAATTAGAGATGGGAAGATTATGCCTTCGTGAAACAGTGTTCCTGATTAGCTTTTGTATGGTCGGTGTGTTAATAGAAAGATATGAGATTGTAGAAGTTACAAGTGAGTTACCACATATATTCGTGCCACATGTAAGCGCCACTTAGAAAATCAAACCCTTATTCTTTAGTTGTGACCCCATCTGACTTTCATCTGTTTGAAGAAACAAATGACTAGGATTCCCAATCGGAGTGACAATGACGTCATATTTCCTGTTGATGATATATTTTCACGAACAGGAGACAAGTTCTTCACCAATAAGGCAAAAAGTATGCATTGCCGATGGTAGAAATTTAGGGACCGCAATGTATACTATGCTCAAACATGAATCACATTTGGTCATATTCCATGAGATTATATCGGTGAGCTTATCTTAATTGTACTTATTTTATACACATTTTATTTCTAAAAACAAATAGCAAATTTTTCCGTAGACTTAACAAAATATTTTATGCAAATGACACACTGTTGATATAAGGTACAAAAATAATATTACAGGATCTCATCAGGAAGTTAGTAAAATAATCTAACAAGAAACTAATAAATATTAATTGTAAGAAAACATAATGTATAAAGAATAAGGAACAGCCTACATATTGCGCCATAATTTGGATATCTTAGGCTCAAGCAATTAAGACAATTTATATATTTATGTAGAGTTTAAACAAGCGATAGAATATTTTAAATGTTTATTGGGATAATGAAAAATGTAATTTCAAAATACAAGAAAAGTATTAAGAAATAAAATGGTAATTAGAAAGAGAGTAAAGAACGTAGATTTGTTAAGTAATATTTGTCATTCATACGGAAACTAATGCTGAACAAACTCACAAATTTAAAAGGGAAATTTAAAAATTTTAAAGCAGCATGCTTGGAATGACATGTATCGAACATGTGTGTAACGAAGGAGTTTTAAGGAAAAAAGAAAGAAAAAATAATAATACATTGCATCAGAAATAGACTACTGACATTTCTAAATTGCAGAGAGATCAGGAAGTAGAGTTGGACATTATTTACAGGCCTTGTACGCTATATATAATATAAGATCGTTCCACATTTATTTTATCTTAATGATGTACACTTCTTCTTCTTCTATGTGCGCTGTCTCTTCAGGACGTAGGCAATCATGCTTCTCAACGTCTCCTTATCACTTGTTGCTCTTAGTATGTTTGCTCTTGATTCACCTCGCAAACACCGTTCCGTCATCTACCTGATCAGGCCCTGCATATATATTATCCGCTCTCTTCCTCTGTCTCTTTTTCCTTCTATCTGGCCAGTCAGTATCAGGTTCTCCAAGCTCTTCTTCCTTATTGCATGTCCCACGAACTTCAGTTGTCTTTTCCTGATGCTCAGTATTAATTTCCTCTTTGTTGCTATTCTTTCAGTATATCATCGTTGTTTGCATGCTCAGTCCACGATATCATTTAGCATCCTTCTGTAGAACCACATTGTCAACATTTTCGATGGTAATGTTCAGCATTCACTGCAGTATTGAAGAACTGACATCACATAGTAATCCAGCACGCTTTTCTTTGTTTCCAATGAAATTTTCCTGTGTGTTATTACTTTACTCAGCTTCTCGAACGCGTCCTTCGCCATGACAATTCACCTTCGGATCTCTGTGTCTCACTTTCCATCTCCTGTTAGAACACCTCCTAGGGTTTTCCGCCTGAATCCATCCTGCATATATACAAGTCAACCATCCATCCGTGCATGGAGTACTGCTGCCATTTATGGTCAGGCGCCCCTGCCGATCTCCTCAGTGTTCTCGACAGGCTCCAAAGGAGAGTCTGTAATGTGATAGGTACTGATGTGGCGGCTCGACGGCAGCCACTTCCCCACCGTCGAAATGTGGCCTCCATTTGTCTCTTCTATAAATATTTCATGGCTTCTGCTCGGACGAACTTAAGTCACTGGTGCCTTTTCAACAGGTGTTTACTCGTGCAACCAGACTGGCAACTGGGTCACATCCATTCACAGTCAGGTTAGCCAAATGCAGACGACAATTCTACTCTTGCAGTTTCTTCTCTCGCATTTCCCGCCTGTGGAACTCGCTCCCATATTCTTGCTTTCCTGATGGCTACAACTTCCAGAAAATTAAATGCAATGTCAATACTCATCTATTAACCACTGGAATCTAGCTCTCTCCCAACCCTTGTATATCCTTCCTTTTCTCTCAACCTATGTATCTGTCATCGTACCGGCATTCTCAGCTTTCTATTACTCCTTTCTAACTAGTTTGTACTCTTCACTCTTTTCGAATTAATCATTTTACAGTTATGTAGCCCCCCCTCATCAGTGGCATTTCTGCCTTGGTCGTGGTGAAATGATTAAAAAAAAAATTAAATTTTTGTACTTGTTTGATTCAGTTATCTCCCGCCTGTATTTGGTATTTTGGGTTGCACATTTTGCTGATGACCATGCATTCATGTTTTAAATTTTATTTGTAGTCCTTTTTTGTCACTCTCCAACGATACCATCTGTAGGAGGTCTTGTAGTTTCCTATCCCTGTCTGCAATCAGCACTGTATCATCTGCATACATTATGTTGTTCAAGTTGTGGCCTCCAATAACAAATCCTGGCGTGTCATCTAGGGTCCTCGAAATATTCTACCTGTACAAGTTGAACAGATCCTGTGAAAAGATACATCCTTGTCTTACGTCTCTTTCTATCTGTTGAGATCTTTACTTGTCCGTATTCAGGCCGTTTGCTGCCAGTAGATATTCTTAATTACTCTGATGTCTTTCCCAAAAAATGTTGAGGCCGCCGAGTATCTCCATCAATTCTTTGTGTCGCTTCTTGTCGAATGCCTTCGTTAATCAATAAAACATAGGTACAATGTTTCTTCATTTGTTTTATTTGTGCTAATTCTCCGCAAAATAAAATAAATTTAAATTAATTATGGAAATTATTCTCTTATTTGAAATAGACAAAATGAGTGTAAAAATTATATGCAGTATTATTCATCTCCTAGAATAGTCAATGTTGGACAATCTCCTGAAAGATGAAAAGAAGACCCGAGGTACTAAAAAGCATGATAATACAGAATGATGCTGGGAATACGAATGTCAGACAGCGTTAGCAAGTAATACGTCTTTAAGAAATATAATCAAAATCCGTTATATACAGAAGCATAAATATCTAGAACATATACTGAGGAAAGAGGCTTGTAGAAAATGAAACTCGCAGGACATAATGTATTCAAACTAGACAGAGAAGCAGCATGGCCTTTAATTTACTAGTTTAACTGATCGCGAAACATAGTGGTCAGTCAGTAAAGTGCCATACATGATACACGCTTGGGCGATCATGTCTCGAAAGAGACATGACTGACTGGGCAGAAGATTATCCCGCAGTAGTTTGCCATTGCTTTCTGCGGTAGACTGGTTGCCGACCAAAGCTATAGAACCCAATCTGCCCTGCTATTTAACCCATAACTGGAAGGAAGAAACGGATTAATACCTTTCCCAAGGGTATTTGCGCGTAAGTGAGTGGTAATTATGTCAAAAACACAAATATTATTATGAATTAATTGGAATGAAAATTTGGAGATACTCATGAACGCAGTTCTTTCTGAAGGGTCACGACACATACAAGAAAAAGAATAGGAATGTTTAAAAGCACACAATCATATAATAATGTTAAATATTAATAGACGAATCCCGATTGCGTGCTTAAATTAAACTTTGTTTAATATTTAATATTTTAATATCATATTAAAATTTAATATCATGCTATCCAATGGCTAAACTAATCCGTTTATTGACAAAAGAAAATAATTTCTACCAGATCACCTATTGTTCTGCATTGTACAGATTATTGTATGAATAACTTTGCTTTTGCGGTGTCAGCGTATTGGCTCATGAGATGAATTCAGAGCGCATTGATTTGTAGGAGATAATTCTAATTCATGTCGGCCTAATTTTAACAAGATTGTTTTCAGGTTTCAGACTAATCACGCGAAGACAGTAATGCTATGATTCAGACTGAGCAGAGTTAGAGACGTTAAATTCCTCTATTTAATTGAGCATATTGATGATCCAATTCCCAAACTCTAAACCGTCTTGATAACTTTGAATCAATCCCTTTGTTCGTTACCTTTACTGATTTTTCTCAACTTATCACATAGAGTGATTCTTGTCTACAGGCTACTGTAAAGGGTTTAACAGTTGCTTTCCATTTAATTTAAATTCCGAAACAGTTTAGTTCTATTAAACAGAAATACAAACTAAAAGAAAAAATATTTTCTGTTTACCCTATTTATAATAATATTTAGATTAACGCTCATAAACCCATTTTTTTGTATTTTGTTTTCTCAAAATTGGAAAGATAAAAAGCAATCATCTTCCCTCACGACAAGAAAAAATACGGCGGTAGTCAAAGGTCTCAAACATTCAATAAAATGTTAATGTCTAATTCAAAAGCGCTACAGTTTGAAACTCTAATCCTTATTCCATCGGTCTCTAGTTTCATCATTAACTACAAAAACAATGACTAGCTTGTTAAATAAATGAGAAATTATTTAATGAGAAATTGCCTGTTTTATAGATTAAAATACAGAGAATCGCTATACTTGTTTCACTGTATTTCAATGAGGTTCTGGAATAATATAACTAATTACAAACCTTTAAATAAAGATGAAAATACAAATTACAGAATAACATTCCTGATTAATCTTTCTGTTTCTTTTAAAGATCTTGTGTATTACTATATTAAAGAATTTTGCTAAAGAGATTTGGACATTTGATATGATAAAGATATATTTTATTACAAGATCAAGCAGAAAATCACAATATTATTAGTGCAATTCTAGTCTAATGTTATACAATATTGAAATACCAATGATATGTTGTTATCTAGATAATTAAGCTACTCTCACGATGATTTTTGCATTCATTTTCAAAAACCTTTTTGAAAAAGTGGTCTGGATTAAAATTCGCAAAGATCTTCTGGTAATTTAACATTGACATGCATTATTTTAGGAATAGTAATATTTACTAAGAAATCGTGTAACACTGAGATAATCTCATGGGCTTAACCGCTATATCAAAATCAACTTTTACAGTAACACACTTAATGCTTATTACAAATATACTATCATGTTTTAGGCAATTCAGGATGTGCTCCTCTCAACTCATAAAATATCTATCCTACTTTTTGAATATGATTTTTATAGATTAGGCTTTTCATCAAATATCTATCTATTTTTTTATTTCTATTATTATATTTTATATTTCAGACCGTCCTCGGTCCTTCATCAGAAGCAAATGATTATAAAATTTAATTTAGAAACGTATTGCACGAGAGCGTCCGTGGAGAGAGTTTGTTTACATCACGTGACTCAGAAAGCGACAGATTTTTTTTTAAATATTTGTAAACCTAAACCTATCTTTAATAATACTTATAAATTTTGTTTTAGATAAAATGTTTTTGATGTATCTAAAAAATGTTTAGCTATTGAAATATTTGTAAATATTCAAAACACCTAAGTCCTTATTTAACCCTAGCTTGTGTGTATTTAATTTTAAAATCCAGTATTTTTCTTTCTTTCTGCGTGTGTGTGTAGAACTAAAATCGGAGTCTGTTAGTAAACATTTGCAATTTTCAAAAGTGTGACCCGATTAATTGAACAGAACTGCTATTGGGGAATATTGGTTGTTCTGTCGTATGCTAAGTTTGTGATTATTGAAACGAAACCTAAAGCTATTACCAGATTCTCCAATATATCCACTATTTGGACATATTGAACAGGAGAGAAAATATAAATATTTTGGCTGTCACAGGTGAGGCGTGGTGGGTGCAATTTGGTTTTGGTTTTGGGTACAGAGAATATTGTGTCGTTTACTAAATGTTTACAAATTAGACACCAGGGTGTCTGACATTTGAAATTCCCTGATAGGTTTGTATTTTTTAGATATTTAATAATAGAAATAAACAAATACTTTCAAAAAATACATTTTTAAACTTACAACTTTCTTCCAATAAATGGTGTTACCAGAACAGATTTTGTGTGTGCAGTATCAGATGGGAATGGATTAATAACGCAGTACTGTAGACAAGGTTGAAATTCAGCGTACATCATTCCGCCTCTGTTTTTCATAAAGTAACGTATTTCTGATTTCGTTTCAAAAATATTGCGTAATATTTTAATGCACTACTTGATTTAAAAGATATATGCAGATTAAGCAAGCAGAATTTTTGTTCAGACATACGGCGGTGATGCTCTGTCGGATAAAACATTAAAAGATTGCTTTTGACGCTTCAGAATTAGTTTATTATGTTAAATATAAAGACGGCCCTGTTGTCATGAGAAAGTTTCCAGACAAATTATTTTACACACTACTTAATAAAGATTCATTTTGGCGGAAGCTGAGATTGCTGAATCATTATGAGATGATTACAAACACTTTGTGAACATTGGAAAGCTTTAAAAAGGAGTCAAATGCATGTATATTGGGAGCCTTCAGAAATGGAGTCGAGAGTCGTCAAAAGGCGCCATGACACCTGTGAACGACAAAAATGTAAATCATCAACATCGGCAGCAAAAGAGATTATCCATAGTTCGAAGATTTTATATCTGGATTTTTGTTGGATCAGTTAGGATTATTTTATTATGTGTGTTTGAGGTAGATCATTGGAATAAAGTATATTATTTATCACTTTCTTTATAAAATAACATTATAATTAGAAAATAATATATCTATCTTATTGCTATAAATAAGGCATTTCCTGCAATCGAATGATCTTGGTCTAAATTTCTGTAAAGGAACATAATACTGGGCTTTATTGGAAGAAAGCATCGCTGGTTTTTTGCATGAAGTTAGAACACATCATCACATTCTTCCAGGAAAAACATAGGTGGGCTATGTGGGATATGTGTGCATCTGTAATCCTAATGTAACAGATGCCCTCGTAGACGAATGCTGTTGAACACGTATAGCCTGCCAACACACGTTTGTGTGTGTGTGTGATCCGATCATGCTATTAAAAAGTTATATATATATAAGTATTTTAAAGTGTTTTGTCCTTAATTCGGGTGTTAAAATGACAACAGCTACAAATGGTTAACTTCATCTGTTGTACTATTCTCATCGAAATGTTTACAGCTTAACGGAAGAAGATTTATAATTTTCAATAAGGTGTTAGTATATATCCATGAATGTAGTGGTTTATTTGTCACTTCCATATAAGCATATATCATGGTGCATAATTTCATTATTCTCAAAATGAAGAAGGCATATATATATATATATATATATATATATATATATATGAAATTTCCTGTTTTATATCCATATGTATGATTCTATACGCATAACGAAACTCCAAATAATTGGTCTCAACTAGAAAAATCACGAGACAATGTAGATTTGTTACACACACACACACACACACACACACACACACACACACACACACACACATATATATATATATAGAGAGAGAGAGAGAGAAAGAGTGAGATGACGAGAGAGAGAGGGAATGAGATGAAAATTAAAATAATAATATAATTTTTCATTGCTTAATCATTTTCACAATGATTAAATTTCGTCTCTACGTGTGTTGTGTTTGCATGCATATATATATATATATATATATAGATATATATATATATAAATATATATATATATATATATGTGTGTGTGTGTGTGTGTGTATAGAAACATATATAAGTGTGGATACGAATATGAATATATATATATATATATATAGATACGTATATTTATATACATGCGCATATATATATATATATATATATATGTATATTATATATATATGAATTTATATATATAGATGCGTATATTTATATACATGCGCATATATATATATATATATATATATATATATATATGCATAGATAAAGATAGAGCTAGACAAGGAGGCAAACACACAGAAAGGGAGAAAGCATAAAGATGGGAGAGAGAATGAGTAAAGAAGAGAGTTTATATTTGTAGAGAACTTAAAATAATCGCCACACACCCAGTTGCAAAATAAAATAGCCAAATGAAAACACGTATATGATTGATGTTGTCTAAATTTTGGAAATATCTCTGTCTACATTGTAAGTCGCGCTAAAATAAATTATCAAGTCTTATACTAAATTTTAAGTATTCTTAGTAAATATTGGCCAGTGTTAAATCAAATACACTAAATTGACAGCCGAAATGAAATCAACGAAGTTCGAAAGTTTGCCAAAGAATGAATATATACAAATTTAAATATTCTAGAAATATATTTATTTTCCCCAACTTTTGAGATTTACTCAAATATGAAGTTTAAACAAGTTTCAGAAACTAAATATTTATTTTAATTTTAAATATGCATATCTAAACATAGTAAAATTTTATTTCTATGCATTTCAACATACCATTCCTATTGTAGATATATTTATACTCAGTATGAGCCACACAAATGTGTATGCACGAAAAAACCTCAAAATATTAATCATATTTGATATTAATATTCAAATCTATTTAAAATTATTTAGTAATTAAATTTAGTAATGCTGAGAATAATTACATTAAGCTTAAATTCATAGATCGTTTTCTGTAAAATCGAATGAACAATTTCGTCTTGATCGGACAATAAAATACATCCGTTTGGAAGGCTTCTGATCGGGAGGTTTTGAGCAGTTCAAAGCACCTCTTAAATCACTATTCCACTCTCTTTATATATCAGCTATGGGGAAATGGGGAACACCCAAACATGAATCAAAATATGAAAATAAATTATTAAAAAATTTCCAGCGATACATTTTCAAGATGATAATAATTTACAAGTAAAATATTTTTTGGAAAAAATACCAATGCTCAAAAATAAACATTTGGGCATTTATTAGTCCATTATAATTTGATACAATCTAAACAGGAATATTATTGATCTTCACTTGTTATTGTGAGGTTCATTGACTCTTAATGTAGCTGTCGCCTTTAATCTTAATACCTTATAATAATTGATTATTCTGGGAAACTCTTCGCTCTGCTACATAGATTTTATTAATTTAAGAGCAGTACATGTTTGGCATCATTGTCACACATCAGATTTTAATAGGCTTGTTGTAAATTTAAGTTCTATTCTAACAGTCTATTTTCTCACAATTCTCGCTTCATCCTCTTCAAGCAAATGTATCTTCAGAAAAGTAAATGTAATGGGAACTCTTCTTGATCATTCTTCTAATTTTTCTGCTTCTTCAAAGTATTTATATTTTCAGGCTATTCTTTCATACTAAGTAAACCTTTAGATCTTAATGGCTTGATTGGCTTGCATGGGGTGAAATTATTAAGATAAATTGATTAAAATTTGTAGCTCTTTACAGATAAGTGTTACAAATGTGAATGTTTTTTTTAATCATCTCACCCCAAGCAAGGCATTCCACTGCCACTATTGCGCATGGGGCTACATAGAGGAAGGTAAAGGGAAGGAGTGGTTAGACATAGGAAATGTCAGGAGGAAGGTGAAAGATGAGTAAGGATAGCGAGGATGGGGGTTGGGAAGATGGGAAGAGTGTTTGATAGAATGGGAGCAGTTTAGTGTGTTAGGAGGTGTCTATTAACCTTACATTTAAACTCCTGGAGATTGTAGTCGTCGGGGAAGCAATCGTGTGGAAGAGAATTTCACAGTCGGGAATCATGTGTGACTTTAAACATGTAAATTTTGACAAAAAATCAATTTAAGGATGTGACGTTATGTATAAATAAATCTTAATTGCAAGAGGAATATTGATTTTTTTTCAGAAAATGGATTATTCTAAATAGCAAATCAAGGGTCAATATCAAATTAGTGTATTTAAACACCACAACAATGCAGCCTCATCATTATTGCAGTCTACTATCGAGTTTCAAATATCCCAATGCCTATCTGATAAAACAGTAACGGTTTCGAGACTAAGATATATATCAATGTATTTTCTTTATCATCACTGCAATAGAAATCTCATTTGATTTAGAAAATTGCTAATTGGATTGAAACGGTGATAGATATTAAGCGAAAGATGAGATGAATAATGTGAGTGTGGCAAAACTTTGCGTCCCACAAAAGCGTCTTCCTGGCAAAATGTGACCGAGCATTTTCCTGATCCAAAACTAGATTCTGACAATCGAGTTTTGCTGAATATGAATTTCATCCAGTTTTTGGCAATAAAACTCGGCAGAAGATTTTGGATAATTTCAAAAACGTCGGAATTGACATCAGATTGTCATTTTAATTTACTTTTACTTAATTTTTTTCTTTTTGGAAAAATTTTCATCGTTTAGTCTTGGTAAGGCCATTGACTAGACCGTTTACATTTGTCATAAAACATCTATTTCTTATCAAAATTACTATTCAATCAATAAGCTTATCATTCGAATTTTGCAGATAAAGAATCAAATAGATTCAAAACGTTGAATTCTTCGATTCCAATTAAGTACGGAGCAATTTACAGAGACTTTTTAGGATGACAATATTTTGGAGACATTTTTGCAATCATGGAATGCTGTGACACATTATTTCAAACATTTCTATATTATTAAGATTTGATTTGTTTTTTTACTTCTCTTTTCAATTATTCATTACTATTTGTAGGGTTACCTTTACGTCTCATAATAGTTAGTAGGCTTGTGTCGCAAGAATCTATTACAAATGTGTATTGAGTTCGATCTTCACTGGGTATTCAAATTTTTGGCTTTGTAACACATCTAAGCGAGGCTTAGAAAATAACATTCATTATTATTTGCTGTAAAATGTCCTCAATCACCTGAACTTCATGACCTGCATTTCCACTGTTGAATTTCTGAAACCATCTACCTAAAATACAATCATTAATTAATTCATCGTTATATAGAGTGTTACTTGTGATAGCAGAGTGAGAATCATTATGATTAGGCTTGAACTGATGTAAAATATATTTATCTATTCATTTTTATGTTCGTGATGACAGGTATATAAAGTTATACCCTGAAAGAGATTGATATAAAACTAATAAAGTGTCTATAGTAATCATCTAAAATGAAAAGGCATACTATATTTTACTCACCAAATATAATGTTTTAGCACGCAATTAAAACTTTTAATCCAAAATCGAACTATACTTTCCGAAAATGTTAAGAACTCTTTATTAAAAAAAACACTGGGATTACACACAAATAATAAGTTAAGCTTACTAATAAAAATGATGTGCGTTGTGGTGCTTGGAACGCGGAACAGTGGAGCCAAGTTCGAATTCCAATTGAATTAATTGCATTCACTTACGCGCAAATAACCTTGGCAAAGGTATTAATCCATCCCTTTCCTCAAGTTATGGGATAAATAACAGGACAGACTGAGTTCTATAGATTGGCTGGTAACCAATTTACCACAGATAGTAATGGCAAACTACTGCAGGATAATCTTCTGCCTTATCAGGAATATATCAAAAAACATATGATTGCCCAAGCGTGTATCACGTATGGCACTTGATTGACTGAAAAAATTTAGGTTATGAAATCTCTCTCTTTGGTTACAAAGTTATTATTAAATTAATTTTTATTTATTTATTTTACTTTAAATATTTTAAATTTAAAATATTAGGTATAATGGATTTATTTCTTCGTAATATTTTTTAATGTAATTTATTTTTTGTTTTATGAATATGTTTTCTGTTTTTTATAGGACATCATCATATGTTTTTAAATGTCTAAAAATATTTGAGCTGAAATTAGTTACTGATATTAATATTTGCCTACGATTCAAATCGTGCCGAAATTTAAACGTTTCTCTTTTTTACCCATTTCTATTCGATTTTCCCTCTATAAAATTCCACACTTATTGTTCTCTTCTCCACCTGTTTCTTCTTTCCTTTGATTTTTGTTTTTCTTTGAAATTTCCTGATTTCCCATCGTATTTTTAGAACTGTTCTTTTTTATTTTTTTATTAATATATATTTTACCTCGTACTGAAATAAATTCCCCCAAAAAAGCAAAGTGTTGTTCTTGAAACAATTGTCTTAAATAAAACATTTATTACCTTCATTGATACTAACTAATGAGACATTGTGCTTTCAAAGTAGAAACAAACTGTAAACTTTTGTAGTAGTTTGTAGTTTTTCATATCGTAATAATTGATATCTAATCACTGCTCCACGTTTCCATGTAGCATTGTTTTGTATTTTTGTTTGCAAGTTTGCAATTATTTTCTTAGTTCTTATACATTTAGATACACACACACACACACACACACTTATATATATATATATATATATATATATATATATATATATATATATATGAGACAATGGAATTGGGCGAGTTACATACCACGCTAGAAGTAATGGATGTCTAGCCACACTGATGATCTATGATACAGTGAAACAGGCTTGTATGTGAATGACTAACTTATTACACCTTTAAAATGAATTGAGTTGTTACGGTGACTGGTGTGTGTATACACTGCTCATCTATAAGACACTAAAATTTAATATATTATATTTATGATATAAAATATAAACTAAATAGCAGTTGCTTTTCGTTTTGAAAGTATTTTTGTATGGGGTTAGAGGATATTAAACAAGTGGGTAAAAAGAAATATTACAGAAAAGACTAGAAAAAAGAGAAATCAAAAATCGAAAAAATAGTGGCAAGATAAAAACACAGAGAAAACAAAATTAAGGAGGAAAACAAGAGAGAACTAACCCACAGGAAACAGCCAATGGAAATAGCTAAGAGAACAAAACCTTACGCCCGAGGTAAATTATAAACAGATGTATCGGTCATACGACGTCTGGATTTAAATAAGAGGAAAAATGAGAAAATTCATAGAGGTAAGAAAGTGGGAGGAGTTAACAAGAACGGCAAATAAATAGAAATTTCAAACTTTGATCGGAAATAAATTGCAGATAGTTACAGCGGTTGGTTATATTGTTTAAAACTAAATCCTTTGTCATCTTCTTGAAAGAATATGAAATCATATATATGAAGGAGTAATTAAAAACACAACACGAAAATATAAATTCATTAGCACTATGTAAAATATTGTTTAAATAAATAAGAATTAAACTTAACCAACCGCTATAAGAATCTCTAAGAATTTAAATGTAAAGTCAATAGTTATCTCCTATCACACTAACCTACATCGTCTCTCAGGTTCTTTTCGCCGTCCACTCCACTCTCATCACTGTTCGCATCCTTCTCTTACCCACTTCCGGACCCCTTATAACCTGTCACTCTTTCTCATAAGTTTACTCCTATGTAACCCCTGCAATACAGTGGCAGTAAAATGCCCTGCTTGTGCCGATATCATTATAAATTAAAATTTAAAAATAAAATAAATTAAAAAAATTAAAATTAACGCAAAACTTAAAATTAAACTTAAAATAAAAATTAACAGCAGTGAATAAATCACAATTTGCAAATGAAAATATAGATGAAATAACATCGGACGAAAGTTCCAATAGTTAAATTAAAGTATCCAGATAATAAGTTAATACTGTAAAATTTGAAAATTACTGAAAATTTTAAAATTTAGATTTTATAATTCTATCATATTTGTGATGTTAACTCTTTAATATGTTTACAATTTACTGTAATGTTCATGCCTCTCATTCAATAATATATCTCACTTCATGTACTTGATATTTAAATTTTTTTGTAGACAAAGAAAACCTGGTTCATTTACCAATGAAGATATTCTAGCTTGTTGAGGAATTTACTTTTCTTTTTTTCACTTTAGAAAAATATTTAGAAAGGTAAGTCATATTCTATATATCGTTATTAGTGAAAGATGTGAGATGATTGTAAAAATTATTTAAAAAAATAATTAATTGTATTAACAATATAAACTTTAGAAACGTTAGAAATTTCTACAGACGGGATGGAGCACATTCAGACCAGAGATTTAGTTAAACACTAATTAGGTAAGGGGCATTACTTGGGGGTTTCTAAAATTACAAATGGTTTTACTATATGTCAAATTAAAATGTGTAGTAAAATTACTATTATTATTGTATAATTTGAATATTTTATTGTTATGTAATTTAATTATTTTTTCTAAATTTTTAGAGCAACAATAGAAACAAAAGAAAATAAAATGTATATGGCATAATTGCCCATTTAATCAGTTAGTTAATTTTAACCTGGGATATTAGATTTTTATATTGATAAACATTTCCCTAAGAATAAACATTTAAGCAAAGTTTTCAATAGGAATACGCTAATTTTATTTGCTCTAACAATAAAGAGTTATATGGAAAATTTTCAAAGATAGAATAACTGGATTGGTAAATGAACCATGTCTACTCTTTTACTAAAAAATGCAAAGCATTACGTAAATAAAGAGTCATTTTACTGAATCAGATGCCTAAAACCACAGAAGTTTATAAATATTTTAAGAATTAATTTTACAATAGTGATAGAATTATAAAATCTAAGGTATGAAAGCCAAATTTTAAATTAGTACAGTATTAAACTGATTATCTGTAGAATTTTATTTAACTATATTCTCTATCTTATGTTATTTTATCTGTATTTCTTATAGAAATCTTGGTCTATTTTCCAACTTTAAAATTAATTTTAACTTTAATATTAATCTTAGTTTTTCATTTAATTTTTATTTTTAATTTAATTTAAATTAATTTTAATTTTCAAATACAATTTTAAATTTAAATTTGATTTTTTTACATTTGAATGTCCAATTATGTTTTTCCGTAAAATACATTTTACATATTCAAATTATTATATTAGTGATAATGAATTCATATATTCGTGCTGTGCTTTCAAATGTCCATGGATTTACATTTTATGAAGAATTCCATTCCTCTGTTTATGTATATGATTTCGTTGTTTTTTTTTATGCCCAAGGGAATTTAGTTTTAAACAATGTAACAAACATCTATATTTATTTGCAATTTACATTCGGTCAAAGTTTGAAAATTCTATTTATTTGCCATTTCTGTTATTTCTCCCAAAATTCGTGATATGTAAATTTCTCACAAGACGTCGTTTGATGGATATCTTTATTTATTTATAATTTACTTCCTGCCTATATTTAAAATTTACCTCTCTTAGCTGTTTCCATTGGCTTTTTCACTAAGTCTTTTATTTGTCGTTTTCCTATTTTGATTATGTTTCCTGAAATTTTGATTTCTCTTTTTGTTTCCTTATAATTTCTTCCTTCTTTATTTCCCCCTTTTTTAATATCATTTTCCTCGTAGAAATTGATTTCCAAAAATAAAAAGGAAGTGCTTCTTAATTTTCTCTTCAAAACAGCTTATACCACCGTCATTATTGACTACCTAATGAGACATTGCTATGTAAATGTCGAAACAAAATTTACAATTTTGTAGTAGATTGTAGTTTGTACATATTCTAAAGTATATATAAATGAGTAGGAAAATATATTAAATATTATATTAATTATATTAACATACTTCCATATATGCAAAAAATATGCTGTTTTCTGCTAAGTAATTCTATTTTTATGCTTGTCTAACTATGTGCAAAGAAGCAAATAAATATTTTCAATTAAGTAATTAAATTATTTCAAAATCAACCCTGATCATAATTTCACCAAGTAATTCTAAACTTACCATTTACATTATAATTTTCTTAGTCAGTTTTAGCCTGCTCATTTTGAAATTGCTTCTCTTGAGAATAAAACTAACCACAAAAGTGATGGACATGCTATGCATAACCACAAGACAAATGCATGCATATAATCATTGTTTATTAATTAATCCTTATTTGTATAGAGCGTTTTTTTTGTATTTATAAGAAATCTACTATGTTTTTGTCTTGATTGTCGCCGCATTTTTAATGACTATTTGAAGTTATCTTTCAGGTTTGTTGATGTTTGTTCGTCACTGAATAATGCTTTCTGTTTGAATAGCAGGCAGCGAATGCTGAACAACTGATTACGTCATTTAGTCTTCAACTGATTCAGCAATCATCAAATTGTCCTTGTTAACACTGTGCAATAATGCTGTTAATAGCAACTTTCTAGATCGTGTTTTTTTAACAAAAAGTTTGATTTTGTACCCTGTGCTCTCTGCTTTTTCAAATATTTAATTAATCAATCTAAGTGGTATTAAATTACTTTCACGTCAGGATTGTGTAATTATCAATAGAAAATATTTTTACTCTGCAAATAATAGTTGATATTCATTCAGACAATAAAAGACGGATATTATTTGAAACAAAGCAAATTGCATATAAATTGATCATTGTATTATTCCTTTTGTCTCATTAATATTTTTCTAAATATAAAAATTGGAAGTATCTTTTATTGACAACATAGAAGAAACTACTGGAATAAGTGTAAATATTATTTCTGGCGAAATTTCTAGTCCGTGTATGCATCGATCCTAATCTATGGGACATTTTAATTACCAATATTTTTTCGCTTGAATTTTCCTATTTGGCGCGTGATGGTGATCCATATATTTTAGGGAAAAATAGTAACTGCAGCAGGAAAACTCAATGTTTGTATGAATGTATGTTTTTTTTTTTTTTTACTTTAGAATTTGAGGGAATCGCTATTAAGCATCTTTTTGTCTCATGCCCTCAGAAACAATTATAATTGTTATTTTCCCACTGGCGATAATTTTTATTACTGAGATTCATTTGCCAACATGTAGTAATGTGATGAAAGATAATGAACTGCTTTTACTTTGAATCTTCCAATATTTTGTTTTTGAATACTTGCTGAGAGAATGCGACAGCACATAGCTGACCGAAAGTTCAGCTCCAAGGACTATTGGAGGATTTGTAAACGAGTGCTCAACAATAGAAAATCCTCAGTACCTCCTTTAATTCATGGATTTGAGGTTCTCACGTCATCTGCGGACTAAGCTGAGTGATTTGCCCACAGATTCTCATCCAACTACACATTCGACTCGTCGGGAGTTCACCGATCCGACTTCCCTATTGGAACTGAGGCCAAACTGCACGACATATATATTACCACGACAGTAGTATCCAGAATAATTTCAAAACTCGACCCCCATAAGGCGTGCGGTGACGAAGGAATCCCGGTGATAGTCCTTAAGAGGTGTGCTCCTGAACTTTCCCCTGTCCTCTCTAAACTGTTTAACTATTGCCTTTCTGCTTCCTGCTTTCCTGCATGCTGGAAATTCTCTTCAGTCGTTCATGTCTTTAAGAATTGTGGTGAACCCTCGGACCCATCCAACTATCGACCAATCAGTCTTCTACCGATAATCGGGAAAGTATTCGAGGCTATAATCAATGCTGAAATAGTTCATCGCCCACAAACTGTTCTCCGATAGGCAATATTGATTCCGCTTTTACGTGCTAGCAACCGTAACGGAGTACATGCTACAGGCCCTTGATGAGTCTGACTTTGCTCGCTCGGTTTCTCTGGACATCTCCAAGGCTTTCGACAGGGTTTGGCTCTCTGGCCTCCTATGCAAACTACGCGATTATGGTATTACCGGTCGCCTGCTTGACCTAATCCAATCTTTCTTAAATAACTGAAAAATGAATGTCCTTCTGTATGGGCATGCCTCTTCGTCCTACAGCCCGAGTGCTGGTGTCCCACAGGGCTCTATCATGGGCCCGACGCTCTTCCTTATTTTCATCAACGACCTCCCAGATGAGATCAAGTCCCAAGTAGGCATCTACGCAGATGACACCACAATATACTCCCGCTCCAGTAAGAAACCTGTCGTGCCGGTCAGACATAATCTCGCTGCTGACCTTGAGCGGGATCTACACTGTGTGGTGAACTGGGGCAAGAAGTGGCTTGTCAACTTCAATTCATCTAAGACCAAGCTGTTGTCTGTCAACCATTACAGGCAACCTCTTCTGGCGCCCATAAGCATGGACCAAGTGATTCTCCCTGAGAGTAATACACTACGTCTCCTCGGACTTACCCTGTCCTCAGACCTCAAATAGAACCACTATATTGAATCCATAGCAAAATCTGCTGCTAAGAAGATGGGGTCACTATGTCGATCCAGGATATTTTTTCCACCTGAATCCATCCTGCATTTATACAAGTCAACCATCCGTCCGTGCATTGAGTACTGCTGCCATTTATGGTCAGGTGCCCCTGCCTTTCTCCTCAGTGTTCTTGACAAGCTCCAAAGGAGAGTCTGTAATGTGATAGGTACTGATCCGGCGACTCGACTGCAGCCACTCTCCCATCGTCGAAATGTGGCCTCCCTTTGTCTCTTCTATAAATACTTTCATGGCTTCTGCTCGGATGAGCTTAAGTCACTGATGCCTCCTCAACAGGTTTTTACTCGTGCAACCAGACCGGCAACTGAGTCCCACCCATTCACAGTCAGGTTAGCCAAATGCAGACGACAATTCTACTCCTGCAGCTTCCTCTCTCGCACTTCCCGCCTGTGGAACTCACTCCCGTATTCTTGCTTTCCTGACGGCTACACCCTCCCGAAATTTAAATGCAAAGTCAATACTCATCTACTAACCACTGGCCTCTAGCTATCTGCCCTCCCCTGTATAACCTTCCCTTTCTCTCCACCTATGTATCTGTCATCGCACCTGCTTTCTCAGCTTTCTATTGTTCCTTTCTAACTAGTTTGTACTCCTCACTCTTTTCTAATTAATTTTTTTACATTTATGTAACCCTCTGCACATCAGTGGCGTTTCCGCCTTGCTCGGGGTGAAATGAGTTAAAAAAAAAAAAACTACGTTGCATCTTTGATACGTTGTGTCTTTTTCCAAGGACAGATATGCAATTGCGAAAATTTATACTGAGAGGTTAGCTGACACAGGGAAATGCGTGCCGAGGATGTGCCAGCCCTTTGAACTAGAGAGGTAAACTTGTGGCTGCGACCGGGTTAAGCCAGACGGACGGTTGCAGGGACTGTGCAATTTTTGGCTCGTAGACCTGCGTACGCTTTCGTGCTCCCCAATTAAAAACTCGACTGTGTGTCACATTCACGTCTTCGTGAGGGTCGAGATAAATACTCTATTTTATCCTTGAATTTCATTTCTAGCGTCTACTGGCAACATTAAATATTAATTGTTGAATGCGATTTTTAATCTAGTATACATTACATCCTAATATTTAAATATCCCTTAGGCCAGAAGGCCCAGTGTGGAAACACCTTTCCTTCTTCCATAACAAGATTGTTTTTTTTTTCAATACCATGTAGCCGATTTGTGATCATCCCTGTTAAGATTGGTTTTGATCTTATCGTTGACTTCTACTGGACATGACACCGTCTCAAGGCGCTGTTATTAAACTAATAGCTGGAGTAAAATGTGATGCATCATGCTATCAGAAATCTCAATAAAAAAAGACAGTATAGACATTTTTCAAAAATATACACGTTTACCAACAGTCAGAATATAAAAGTAAAAAATTAAAATAAATAAACGCATTAACCAGTTAAAAGAAATCAAGAAAAAAATGGATAAATAAATGACTCCTTTATTCATGTAATTTGAGAAAACAATTTGAACAATAAATTCACAATAAAAATGATTAAAACCGAAATTAAAACAATAAAATAAATTTATATTAAATAAAAAATATTCAGGTACTATCTTGCGGATGAACCTAGACGTTTCAATATTAATAAATTATTTTAAATTTAAACTAATTTAACTATGCTAAGACACCCTTTAAAAATACATGAACATGATTATGAACTCATATATCAAAATAAAAAACAAAACAAAATAAGTAGAAAAATTATATAAATCTATTTCTCCGACTAAGTATAATTCTTTTGGCGTACTTTAAAAGAATGCATCCGTTTATATCGCGAGATAATTATAGCGATTACTTCGGTAAAAATTTAGTAGTTGGTCGTAAAAATTGGTTGAGCTCTTCAGGTGCAGGCCGAATCAATGGCATGTGAAGATCACTGGGCTGTTCAGACCACACACCACTCAACTACACTCGGATCTATCGATATCTAAAACATTATTTTTTTATTTTTGAGCATTTGTAGTAAATTAAATATATGGTTTGAAATATAACAATTTTTAGCCGGTTGTTTGAATACTAAGTGGATGCCTGGAAAGGGAAAAATTGCGGTCACTGATGATATGTCTAATGTCATGTATCGAGGCTTATTTAAGAGGGTAATGAATCTTTATGTCAGATGATATTAAGAAAGTATGCAATTGTTTACTCGAGGTTTAAATACAGAAATTCTTTTAAGAGAGGGAACATTCTGATTAAAATTAAAAAAAAATATTGGTATACAGTTATTAGTTTTTGTTTCAATGGTGCAAAATTAGCATCTATTTTCATAAAAAGATAGTGATCAACTTTTTCTTAGTTTTTAAATCATTAATTCCTCCGAAGAAAGTAAGTGAATAGTTAGTTTATGTGATTTTGTTAAATAAATAACGATATATATATATATATATATATATATATATATATATATATATATATATATATTTCATTTGTAAAATAGTTATTACGCGACTTAGGTTTCTACTATGAGTGGTGTTTTCAGGCAATTTGCAATAAATCAAATTTAAAAAAACTAAGTCGTTAAACAATCAATCAATCAGTATATATATATATATATATATATATATATATATACACTGTGGAGAATATTAAAAATGATTCCTCGTTTCTTTTTATTTCTAGCTGTAGAAACATAAAATATATTATATATATATATTAACTCTATTGCCTCTGAATTTTCTATCTTGAGACAAGCAATTTAGATTGTGAACATGCGCATACATACATATATACAAAAATAGAAATTTGACGTACAATTTAAGATTATATATATATATATATATATATATATATATATATATATAGCCATCTGCAGACAGATCTATTCCGGTTAGACAACCAATGGCTTTTTATCCAGGATTGAAATCTAACCGAACAGACGTCAGTTGGCGATTCTACCTCTAAGCTATATGCATTCGGTAAAAGAAGGCAAACATTTAGCGTAGGATGTTTCATACGCCGCTATAGAACGTTATAGAATCTAGCGAGAAGTAATAAAAATAAAAAAAGAAAATTATTTTAAAAGTAGGCTGAGATTTTTTTCAGTTTCGTACGAAAGAATAAATGTATGTATTCCTTAAAATAGAAACTACTTGCCTAATTTTAAAGCGAATCTTTGTTTTAATTGTTTAAAAGGAAGAAACACATACATTTTATGTCTTCCCTTATACATAAAGAGTAAACGGATTGTTTGTTGTATGAAAATGTAAATCAAATTCACAACTAACATCTAACTTTGCCTAAGAGAAATAGAGATAAAAAAAACTCAACACAGAAAATTCCGTGTTGCAAAGTATTTTAATTCATAATTAGAATATTATATCTATAACAGTGTCCGATGAAATACAACAGAACTATGAGGTAGTTTAATAAATATATATAAAATCTAACACCAGATGCTGAGTATATATCTAACTAAGCGCACAAAGCCTGGGTTTTGCATGATACTCGGATTTGGTCTGTTGACGATGGGTAAAACATAAACAGATAGATAGATAGATAGATAGATAGATAGATAGATAGATAGATAGATAGATAGATAGATAGATAGATAGATAAAGGAACTAAAAACTTCAACAAGTAATCCAATAAACCAGAGGATTTCCAATGGAGAAGAAAATGAAACACTAACTGATATATAAAAAGAAAAAACAAAAAAACAAAACAAGAATAGCATAAAAAATATATCCACACCTGCCTGCGCAAAAAAGGGTAAATATTCAAACTGTTAGTAATAAGAATAATCTAAGCACGCACGCACGCACGCACGCACGCACGCACGCACGCACACACACACACACACACACACACACAAATAAATAAATTCACACAAGACAAAGAGTCACGTTCAAATTCAACCAGATTCAGTATAAGCGATCATACACAAGACTCTGGTATTGTGGCACAGTCAATTCAAAATTTGGATTTGACCCATAAGTTAAATTGATAGTTATGACAACGTGGTAATTGAAAATACGTTCTACCTCATATATATATATATATATATATATATATATATATATATATATATATATATATATAACGTATACTTTTTAAATATAACACACGAGGAATGGCTACTATGTTTTATCAATCTAAACAACGCATATTAGCTTGAATTTGTGTTAAAAAGAAATATTAAAATGTCCAAATTTGGATATGTTTGTTACACTGAACCTGTCTAAGCATTTGGCTCACATCAGATATCTTCAGATGTGCTGTAGGGATATTAACTTAAACATTTTCCCATCAAAGAAGATATTCTGTTATCCTGACAGAAGAGTTTGTTATACGGCGATAACTGTCACAGAATAGAAAAAGCAGTTGGAAATTTGTGATACGATTCTATAACTTCATATTCAGTGAGAGACAGAAATATTAACAATAACATCATCTGTCTATATGCATGTAAATGTGTTGTGACTAGCTTGAAATGTGATTTTTTATAATTTGGTTTGTTTTTGACAGGACGTACTTTTTTTCCTGTTGTGTATCTTTGAGTAATGTTATATATATATATTTATATATATATATATAGAGAGAGAGAGAGAGAATGTGTGTGTGTGTGTATGTGTGTGTGTGTGTGAGAGATTTGTGTGTGTCTCTGTGAGAGAGATAGTGTTTGTGTGTTTGTTTACCAGGTGGGTGAAACTTATCAATCCAAGAAGCAAGATACTAAATCACTGTGAAGCTGTAAATTAACGGGTGTCAGAAAATGTGAAAAAGTTTAAAGCAGCTAAAGTAAATGTCCTGGAAGAACAATATATTTACAGGAAAAATGAATAAATGTGTTACCGCTGTATATTGAATTTTCATTTTGGGAAATCGAAGTTTGCAGAAAAGAGATATGCTAGATAGGATTTCCAGATGCGTATTGCTGGAGAGAAGAAACTAGTCGCGTTGTTTATACAGTAATGTCCAGTCATTTCAAGTATAATAAAAAGTGATCTTGATGATAATAGATTATTACTTGTAGATTTATAAATATAGGACGCCAAAGAGTGAGTAACGCCAGAACAATTGCTATTAAAATATTTAACAAGTTTCTCGTCGCAAAAATCATTTTCAAATTAGACTCCCAGAAGGCATATGGACAAAATGAATGTTAGCAAACGTCTTAATAAAATATACCCCTGAGCTGGCTGCATTACTATAATACGAGCACTGATCGCATAATCACATGAACTGAAGCGAGCTTCTAGATTGGCATATATAACTACTATGCATTCTGGTTGAGGAACTGCACAAAAAAATAAATAACAATAACATATATGGAGAGAAAATGTAAGTTAAATTGAACGTAATATAGAAACTGGAACACATGTTAGTCAATTTAGGAATATTATTAGTAGAAATAATATAAATATATATACAGTCTTAAACTGAGATATTATATCTGGGTAACTGATACTAGATCCAACTAATTCTGCATCAACTTACAACTCAATCAAACTCTCAACTGACTAACTTAGAACTTAAACTCTGTAGTTCTCTATATACGCAGGATTATATGTACACTCAGTTGAGTCCATTATTACGTACAAAGAGGCGATCCCACAACAATAACCCACAGCAATAACCCACCTTATGGCCATGGAGAGAGTTCAAACTAACCGTCGCTTCTACTATAACAGTTTCATTTCTCTTACCTTTTCACCTGTGAAAATTATTTCCGTTTACTTGCTTAATGCACTGTCAATTTAAATTTATTTGCAGGTTCTTCTTTGTATTTTATCAAGAATATTAAATATACAGCAGAAGCACGAGACGAGATATGACAACAATATTCAATGCATAGACAATTGGCACATTTATATGTGTCAGATAGATTCTGGAATAAAAAATTATCTAGAACGACAGAGTGAAACATATTTTCTAGTAGCAGGAGTTGCAATTTATTCAGTATAATATTTTTCTTCACGTAAGTATAATATAAAAACGAAAAACAATGTTCGCCGAAGTTAATTCGTTTTAGACTTTAGATGTAATGTAAGAAGTACAAAGAGGCTATTTATTCATGTACAGAAATATATATATCAGTGATTTTGAATCTTTCACTCTACTTTAAGACAACTTCAATGTTGCCATTTTTAATTTATAGTTTTTCAATCTCCCAACTAACCTGGTATTATATATAAACAAACTGCGACCCCATTGCGATGTTCGTATTTCTTCCAAAAACACATTCCGTTTGTATCTAAGAATGATATTGACAGTATACGTTTTAATTTCTTTTAATTGTGGCTATTTGGTATACGGTATATTTTATACCCGGAAGGTGATACACATCTTTGAATTTTAGGATTATCAATCATCTTTCCTGCCTGCGGAGATATTGTTGAGTGGTAGCTGAAATATTTAGCTACTATTGCGAGATTGGTAATTGGATTTCTTTTCTTTCTTAGCAATATACATTATTAGAGCTTCGGTAGGGAATACAAATCGAGACGGAAACAATAAATCGTATGACAGTTATCGTAAATATATGGAAATGCAAATATCGGAAATCAATGAAAGTTTGGAATTGAGAATCCTTTTAGGAGAATGATTTAATAATCAATAGCCAAGTCGAGAAATTATAAAAATGAAATTACAAGAAAAGAAAGACGAACCATTTGGAGATGCGCCCAGAACAATTAGGCAGTGAGAAATAGAGACTGAAGAAGATAATATCATTTTTAGAGAGAATAAAATGAAATTAGATTTAGTATTTGCATTAGGAAAACAAGTCAGTTATGTAGAAAAACATGTGACTGTATTCACTGACGAAACTCCTGAGAATGGTAATTGAAAAATGTATTAAAACGATTTGAAATAATTAACGAATCTTTTTTTAATTTTTATTTTTATTTTAATACGTGCATTCAAGTATATAAACTCTAAAACCAGATTCTTGTCAGTCAACTGCTTTGTTGGAAAAGACCAACATTATATGCCTGTTTAAATGCCAGTTGAGATATTGTAAATCTGACAAAAAAAGGATGTACATATGTCAAGACGTCTTCAATTCTATTTGTCTATCGCACAGCATTAAAAACATTTCTGCCCAGTTTCACAATTGAGGAAAATACTTGTTGTCAGCAAAAACACACTAATTCTTCCGTTCTTCTATGTATTTTGTCACTTCAAGACGTAGGCGATCATATTCATACACATACCCCAAGTTTTATAGCACTTAACACCACATCTTTAGTTATCACACACAGAATTCGATCCATCTTTCATTTTCTCAATTATATCAAGTATATCACTTTTCCCTTGTCTCTCTTTCCCTCTATAATTCCAGTGAGCATGTCACAGAAGCTTAAACTGGTTTTTCCTGATGATCAGTATGAGTTGGATTTTTTTTAGTGTCTATTCCCTCGAAATCATCGTCGCTCATATGTTCTGCTCATGGTATCCTAAAAATCCTTCTGTAGAAATATGTTTTAGTTGTTTCAAGTGTTCTTTCATCTTTGATTAAAAAACATTTCTGCTCAGTTTCACAATTGAGGAAAATACTTGTTGTCAACTGAAACACACTAATTCTTCCTTTCTTCTATGTATTTTGTCATTTCAAGACGTAGGCGATCATATTCATACACATACCCCAAGTTTTATAGCACTTAACACCCCATCTCTAGTTATCACACACGCTTTCTGATCTCATTTTCGAACTTTCCGTCTTCTGTTAAAATACTTCCCAGTTATATAGATTTTTGTGTCTGCAGGATTTTATTAACTCTGAATTTTACTTGTATCATCTTTGTACTGATTACTGTGAGTTTCGTTTTCTTTATAGTTTAAAGATATTCTTTTTGATATTCTTTCTTTCTTTCTTTCTTTCTTTCTTTCTTTCACTAACCCAGCATCCCGGATATGACCGGTGCTTTTCCCTAACTATCAAAAAGAATATATATATATATATATATTTAGTATATCGAGGCAGCAAGTACTTTTCTAGACATATGCTATTAAATATAAGAGACAATGAATGTCTATTATGTTTAATCATGAGCCGTTCTAAACGACGCATTTCTGCTTTAATTTCAGTTGAAAATAAAGACAAAAATTCTCCAACATTTGAATAATTATTTATTGGTTTTCTTCTAAGCTTTCGGCTCACATGAGCCATCTTCAGAGAGGTAGTTTAAACTGAAATATTATAAAATCCACCATCATCGACGATTTTATTTTGTGTTGACATAAAACTCCGCTTGGCAACGGCAATAGTTACCAAAAATAATAAACGCAGTTCTTAAGTTTGAGATGCGGTTTTATGACGTCACACCACGGGATAGCGCGAAATGACAACAAAACCATCTAGTCAAATGCACTCAATAAAATCAACTTTAAAACAGGAAATAACATATTACATTGCATTTGTCTCTTCGCATATAGCAGTGGTTAAATTTGAAGAAAAAAAAAACTTTTTTCCGCCAGTTAAAAATGAGTGAACAAATTCTGGGTGGCCAAAGGCTTGTTTTCATCGTCTTTTGCATAGTCTTTTCTTTAAACCTCCTAGAGAAGGTTCTGTAAAAGCTTATTTTGGCTTTGGAGGCTTCATTCGATATGAACGGTTTGAGGTAGCATTTATTTATCTATTTATTAAATCTTTTAGCGACCTCGTGGTACCAAGAATAAAAACTACTGATTAATCGGAGCTCATCTCCGATACTGTGACATTCGACCTCTCTCTCTCTCTCTCTCTCTCTCCTCTCTCTCTCCCTCCCTCTCTCCCTCTCTCTCTCCCCCTCTCTCTCCCTCTCTCTCCCCCCCTCTCTCTCTCTCTCTCACACCTCGTGGGCTGGTACTTATAATCTGACCTGCCTAGGATATCTGAAAAAGAGTTGAAATGCATTTAGCATTATTATCTTTCGGAATTTCACTCAACTTCGGTTTTGGTTTGATAGGTAAGTGTGCTAGATCATTCTATTTTTTTATTTGGTACTAATTTGAGAAAAGAAATGTATAGCAGCGGTTAGACTCAATGAAAAAATGTATATTTTTTCCGCCAGTTAAAAAGTGAGTGAGCACATATTTGATCAGACAAAGGCTTGGTTAATACGTCTTTTGTATGGTCTTGTCTTTAACCTTGCTAGATAAGGGTCTGTAAAAACTTATTTTTGCATTGAAGACTTCTCTCCACTCATACTAAGTTAAAACTTAGTAATTTGTTTCTTTTTTTTTTCAATTAGAGTAGATAACCCTATTGTTGCCCGGTTTCACACTCCACCCTCTTCAGTTGAAAAAGACCAGAGGTGTTCGCCTTGTTTGTTGTTTAGAAAGGGGTTCCCGGTTTTTTTTCTCTCCTCTTAGGTCTTAGTGTTAGTTCAGTCACAAGCTTTTTACAGCATTTGAGGGTGGTGGCAACATCTCTTCATCCTGAGGGTACTGGGTTGGCAGTTTCCTGATTGCTGCATTCGACTGGTAGTTAGGAGACCAAACTCTTGTATAGCTTCTGGAGAAGCTGCTCTGATCAACAGTTGAATAATATCGTGGTTTCTTGTAGTTCCACGAAACCATGTCGCGCACGGATGGCTGTCGCTGCATGAACTTCTGGTTAGCAACCCGGAAGCCACATTATGCTGCAGGCTGCGCCAGTCTCCATTCTAAACAAGCTGCATAGATTGACCGAGTGATTCTTCTCTAGACCTCTCTCAATAAATCACTATGTATAATCGCATACGAAATTGCAAAAGTAAACAAGCTAATCAGAAAATGCCCAAACCTCTCTGCGTCTCCTTCTCAAATATACTAGGTATCCACAGTAACATTTACAGCGTAGAATCATTCCTTCTAACAAACTCACCTGACATGTTAGCTCTCTGTGAAAATAACCTCGACCCTTCTATCCCCTGTTTTGAGTTTTACGTTCCTGGTTACCTTCCCCTCTTCAGGAAGGACTCTAATGTCCAGATGCATGTGCTTTCTTTTTATGTCAGTGAACATTTCCTTCTCGCTAGGGTAATCAATCTTGATTCACTAGATCATTCTTTCATGTGCTTCCGTTTCTCACTTCTAAGCTCGGTTAGCTATCTTTACTTTCTCTACCGCTACCACTAACTTTCTGACTGTTCAGTAATTGATAACACCTCTACTAATATCGATAAGCATATTTTTTTCCTCCGTCTGCCCATATATGTGTGTTTGGTGAATTAAACGCCTACCACACCAAGTGGCTGGAAAACTATGCTACCGATGTTGCTGGTGTCCACACCATGAATATTTTAATCAACCAGTCTCTTATGTAAGTAGTGGTATTTTCCACGCGTTTCTCCAATAACCCTGATATAAGAGACCCATTGCAAGACCTCTGCTTCACCTACATGTCAGACTATTGCAATATCAAGCAGCTCTGCCCCCTCGGAAACTCTGACCATGCGGTTGTTTTCGTTAACATCTCCTTCCACTCCCAAGCCACCCAAGAAACTCAGAGCAGAAAAATATCCTACTGCTACCAAAGAGCAGACTTGAACTTTTTTCCGCGACTTCCTTTGTGACGTCCCGTAAAAATGTTTTAAGTCTTCGGTTAAGGCTGGCATCGATGTATTATCCCAGCGAGAAAGTTGCAGCTTAAATCACATTCGACCCTTGGTTCTCGTCCACTTGCTCGGCTGCCATTGCTTTACGGAAACACTTCTTCCGGCTTTACAGAAACCTCGCGCCTTTTCACCTCAGCTGGTAGTAAGAGTAAAAAGATACTCAATGAATCTAAGATGTTGTTTGCTGCCAGAATGAAGCAACGCATTAGCATCCCGTAAGTTTGGCAACAAAGACTACTCTCGACTCTGTTAAAGTCTACTTAACAATAGTAAATACTCGATACCCCCTCTAATCAATGAATTTGATGTCCTCACCTGTTCAGCGGACAAGGCAAAATGCTTGGCTTGCAGATTCTCCATTAATTCGAGAATGGATTCGTCTGGAGTATCTATACCCGGCTTTCTATTTAGAACTGAGGCTCAACTGAATGACGCCCACATTACCCACTCGCTGGTCTCTAACATGATATCTAAACTGGACCCTAATAAAGCGGATGGAGAAGACGGAACTCCAATCATAGTCTTTAAGAAATGTGCTCCTGAACTCTCCTCTGTCCTCTCTAATCTCTACAACAACTGCCTATCTGATTCCTGCTTTCCTGCCTGTTGGAAGTCTTCCTTGGTAGTTCCTATATTTCAGAATATTCGAGAAAGCTCGGACCCCGCTATTTACCACCCTATCAGCCTCCTACCGATTTTTGGCAAAGTGTTCGAATCCATTATCAACGCCGAAGTGGTTCAGCCAATCACAGCCCACAGACTCTTCTTGGACAAACAGTATGATTTACTTTTCACCAGGTCTACTGCCGATAGGCTAACGAACATATCTGAATATATATACCAGGCTTTCGACAAGAATGGCGAGGCTGGAACCGTTGCCCTGGATATTTCCAAAGCGTTTGACAGGGTCTAGCATGCTGGCCTTTTACCCAAACTATGGAACTATAGTATAACTGGACAATTGTTTGACCTAATCCAGTCATTCCTCTCTAATCGCACAAGGGAGGTAGTCTTTAACGGACATGATTCCCAAAACTATCATAGGAGCACGGGTTTCTCTCAATATCTCCTACGCTTTTTCTGATCTACATTAACAATCTCTCCGATGTTATGAGATCCCAAATAGGTATGTACCACTACGACACCACCATTTACTCTTGCTCGAGCAAAAATCTGCTGAAGTTGATAAAACGAACCACGCTGCCGAGCTTGAGAAATAATGCTTCCAAAACGAAACTTATATCTGTTAACCATCATAGACAATTGCATCTATCCCCAATTATCATGGAACAGGCTAGCCTCCCAGAGAGTAAAACACTACGTCTCCTTGGCTCAATTGGAATGACTATATCGAATCCATTACTAAATCCGCTGCCAAGAAAGTTGGTTCACACTGCAGGGCCAGGAAGTTTTTTCCCGTCTGAGTTCATCCTGCACACATATAAATCTACCATCAGCCCGTGTATTGAATACTGCTACCACATCTGTTCGGGTACGCCTGTTATTCACTTCGGGATTCTAGGCAAAATCCAACGGAGAATCTGCAATGTGGTCGATACCGATTTAGCAGCTCGGCAGCAGTCGCTCTCTCTCCATCGTAATATGGCTTCCCTTTGCCTCTTCTAGAAATACTTTCAAGTTTCTGCTCTTGTGAGCTTAGATTACTGGTGCCCTCCAGGTATGAATTGACACGAGCTATTAGATTAGTATCTAGGTCCCACCCTTTTACAGTGAAACCGATAACGTGTAACCACAAGTTCTTCTCTAACAGCTTCTTTTCACTCATTTCACACCAGTGAAATTCCGTCCATATACTTGCTTCCCCTACAGCTACAATCTCCAGGAATTCAATTGTAAGGTCAATAGACATCTCCTATCACCCTAACCAGAATCTATTCTCACAAGCTCTTTTTCCATCTACTCCACCTCCATCTTGGTTATCCTCATCCGTCTATTACGCTCCTCCTGACATCTTTTATAACTATCCCCTCATACACATTATTTTCCCCTATGTACCCCCCTGGGCAACATTGGCAGTAAAATGCCTTGCTTGGGATGATACGATTAATATATATATATATATATATATATATATATATATATATATATATATATATGTGTGTGTGTGTGTGTGTGTGTGCGCGCGCACGCGCGTGGGCGCACCCGCGCATTTTCAAAGAACGATAATTTATACATTGTCGTAGGAACATGGAATAACATAACCCTGTATAAATAATTCATTTGACATTTAATTTTTATTTCCATAATTTTGCAAACACTCAAATTTCCGCTGTTTTTTTCAGCTTACATGGGAAATTGGGAGAGAGAGTATACCATATAAAATGAATTGAAACTCTGAGGTTAATCTCCCAATCACTTAATTATAGGAAAATGCAAATTTGAATTAAAAAGAAAAGGATCATATTTTAGATTGGCTTATAAACCTGCGAATCACTAAAACAATACCAGGAATTAGTCGAGATCTCAACTGTGTGTCATTTCACAATTAGTGATATTTTCAAGTAATGAATCAGTCTGCGGGTGTGCGCATTAATTCTATCACACGAAAAGAAAAAGCTCATCTTTATTTCCTATGAAAATCTACGTGTATATATATATATATATAGAGAGAGAGAGAGAGAGAGAGTGAGAGAGAGAGAAGGAGAGGTATGACTGAAAATAGATATACATCCGAGTGTACTCTCAGATAAACACGGGTATGTAAATATTTTTTCTGGGTTAATAGAAAAGTTTTTAATGAATTAAAACAAAGCTATATGCATTAATAATAGATAATGTTAATAGAATATATTAATACATACATACATACATACATATATATATATATATATATATATATATATATATATAATATTACTACTTTTAAGGGTCAACTCAGTTTTTCCTGCGTTACTCATTGATGAGTTTAATATTACACACTAACAGTTTCTTGAGAAAACTATCAGATTGTAATTAACCTGATGATTGCGTAGTGCATGATAATCATAGCCCTGCATCAAACGTAGGATATATATATATATATATATATATATATATTGTGTAAGCTACATGTCTGTGAATTCTGTTTTTCTTTTTTTTAATAATTTCAGACAAGCAAATTGGGACTGCTTTTAAAGTGTGAACGAATGTATACACAATTCAAACAAGAAAAAAGCCTGCGCATAAGAAATATTAAAGAATAGATAAATGTTGAATGGTATTAACGAAAAAATAGGAGATGGCGATTGACGTTGGATTTCAATTTCTGCAATTTGACTTCATCATGGAACAAAACATCGGTAGTGAGTTTAACGGTGAGAACCAAGAAAATACTACCTGATTGAGCAGAAGTGATATTTCATTGAACTATTCCAACGCGAAATAAATAAAATATATATTTTCCTATTATACAAACGCACACACACCCATAAATATACATACAATATATATATATATATATATATATATATATATATATATATATATATATATATATTCCATTATTAAACGAATTATTTCGTTACCTTGGTTTCTGCCATGTGTGGTGTCTTCAAGATGTTTTTATTAACTATTAAAATATTAAAAAATCGCCTGAAAACACCACTCATGGTAGAAACCAAGGCAGCGAAATACCACTTTTAAAAATGGTAAATATTAAAAAGTTCTTCAATATAATTTTATAGAACACTTTTTGATATAAATGTGTAGTAGTATAACCCTATTAGGACAAAAACTATGTATTCAACAATCAGTAAATATATATATATATATGTATATATATATATATATATATATATATATATATATATATATATATATATATATGAATGGCATTTGGATAAGTAGAATATTGGGTAAGTTTTATCCTGTGAAAATCCAAATATCACCCACATGAACCTACATCAAACATCAACTATAATCATATATAGCACACCTACTCATACAGATGCGCTCATACAAGATTTGGCCAGTTAATTCCACACAACAACTAGAGTATTGAAAGACACAACTGCTCTCACATTTTAACACACTCACTCAAACTCGTGCTAATATGCATGCATGTATATATGAAAATTTTTATGATGGTTTGATTGTGCGTATGCAACTGTCGTCACTGCGACAAGCCGATCCTTTGAAGTCATTACTGCAGTAGAGACGGGTTTGACGTATGGCAAGAAGATTCACTTTGGAAACATTTTTAGAACTCGGCTACTTTACACGGTAGATGCGAGGCTTTGTGCAAAGAAATGATGAAGCTCTTTTTAAAATAACAAACAGATGCCGTCATATGTTATCTCGCTCTGACTTGCGTCTATAGTTCTGAAAAGATAAACACTCACTTTCTGTAACTCAAAACACACACATAAAAAACGCACTAATACCGAGACACATACACAAACAAATACACGCAAACACACACACACATATATACACAAAAAATACACACACACACGCACACACAGATATACGCATATATACTGTGTATAGATTTAATGATGCAAAGTTTGTCGCCATATGGATCTATGAATTATGTATTCTATCTCTCCTACTCACTCTTTCTGATACTCATTCTTTCCCTATATATATATATATATATATATATATATATATATATATATATATATATATATATTATGCACATATATTTTTTGCGATGTATATATAACCGTATACGTTAAGCAAAACTAAATAACACTGGGACCTCATTTTAACATATGTATTTAGCAAAAATATATGGAAATACTCAAGAGTAAATTTATTCAATGTAATCGCTATTATTTTCAATAATCCGGTAAACATCGAAATATGCTGCCGCTTTTCTGAGTAGTTTCCGTGTTAGTCTTCGACTTACATATAATTAAGTTGCTTGCACTCTGTTTGCTTGACAGCGATTATTTGATTCTCCTGCTTGATTGGCATGGTGCACTGTCCTGTTGCGAGACATAGGCCAATCTATTAGGTAATATTTTTGCTCAGGGCAGCTCTAATTAATCAAGTTAAACACTGTAATCTTCTGTGTTGAGTATGAGAGCCTCTAGAAAGGGGAATACAGCCATAAATTCGCCATTACATATTTAAAGAGAAACTCACCAATGATCTGGTGCCTGTTAGACCGCCCGTCCAAGAACGCTTCCACAGTATAAACAGGGTCATATCAAGCCTGATATATATTTGAATTTTATTTATATGGTAAGTTTTGCAGGTTGGAAATCATGCCGTGTGACATACATTTTTGTAAAAAACATTTCATAAATAACCAGGCTGGTAGAAATAAATATGTAAATATACTGTTTGAGTAAAACCAGAATATCTATTCAAATCCGAGTATCGATTAAAAACAATATTCAAATAAATACATTAAATATGCCTGTTGTTGAACCATTCATTTAATCTTCAAGATTTACATTAATATATATAGTCATTCGCAGACTATTCTGTTTTGCTGTATCACAGGTCATCAATACGGTTAGGCATCAGATTGATCCTAGCCAGGATTAAAACCCGACCGAATTTACATTAGTCGATGAGTCTACCTTTGTGTTATTGGTGCACGTTAGATGAAGGAAGACTTTAGCGTATTATATTCAATTTAAACACATCACAACAACATATATCAATATTATTAACTTACGTGACAGATATTGTTGAATATCTACGAAATTGATACGAAAATATGTGTATTTTTATTAACATCCATCAGGGTGTAACCAATCATGACAATTTACATATTCATATATTTTGAAGATCTTGTAAATATCCTTCTACTACGTTTTTATTATTTTTCTAACATCCATTTGCTGAATTTGTTTACGCAATTTGCCTAAATATCACGCATTTTCTTTCAGCATTTCCTCTTAGTGTGAAATTTCCTTACACCATTGTATGCGTATTGTTTCCGATAAATTTATAATTCCTTTTTCATTTTCTTCATTTATATGTCTTTTTACGTCTTTTTTTAAAGAGCTTTTCAATTCACATGCTTCCTCCATGGTATTTTTAGTATTCCATATAATAACTCCTCTTTTGCCTCATGTTTCCCATTCAACAATTGAAAGTATATATATGTATTTCTCAACAAAAGGAATATCTCAGCATGCGTCCTAAAATCTGGAAATGTCAAAATGCAGCAGCTAAAGAAATTTTAAACCTGGAAAATATTTTCACAGTCGGTGGAATATATGGCGAAAGTACATTAAAAATAATTGATTCTCTCTTAAAGTACAACAAAGTATTAAGAATAACGAAAATTCGTTAGGAAATAAGAAAAATGTGTTGAATTGCTATAAAGTATCAATTTTTCTAGATGAAAGTTAACACTAGAAAATTTTCTTCGCAGGTGAAAAGATTTTATAAAATAGTGATGTGGCTCTAGATGTAAGCTGTAGTGCAGTGGATGCCGGCAAGGACGGTGAAATCGGAGAGCTGTGTGCGAAATCCAGTTGGATTTTTTGAATTCACATACGCAGTTATATATTTCGGAATCGTATGTGTCTCCAAGCATATATGCGTTAAATAGCAAAACAGATTGTGTTCTATAGGCTTGGTTGGCAAAAGACCTACTGCAGAAATTAAGGGCAGCCTACTGGGGGAATATCTTCTCAGTCAATCTTTAGAGACAGGATTACTAAAAATTGTATGACTTAACCGACCGATTGATTGATGTGGTTCTACGGAAAGATGTCGAGAATTTTATTAACAAGCGGACAACGAAGATGTAAAAGGAAAACGGAATACAATTTTCCAGTATATAAAAAAGTAATATAAGAAAATCAAGAAAAATGACCAGATGCGCCCAGCTATGTTAATTTTATTCAATGTTTTTTGTTTCTAACCAAAGAGGCAAAAAAATATCGTTGAAATCAAAAGAATGTACGTTACAATATGCCTCAGAAATAAAAAGAAACGTACATAAATAAATTATAATATAAGTAAATAATATACCTACGGGGATGGAAAACAGTTACTATAAAAATAATTAAAAATTAGATAAATGTAAAATAAATTACGAATAAATATGTGATTGCATCTGTAATTAAGTAATACTTCCGATATAAATAACTCTTTAATTGCCTAAATCAGAGAACTTATTTTAAAAAGCATATATATATATATATATATATATATATGATCTCATTTACAGAAAGTTGTGTATGGATCTATTATGTACTAATACATAATATTAGATCAAATACTTCAATGGTGGTTTGAGCGTTTGGAATCAAAGATCACAGACAAAAATAAACTGAAAATTCTTCATTTTTGCAAGATTTGGCTTGAATATTAGTGGGAAAACCAAATAATTTTAGTATTTAAATCAGGGAATGTCATTTTATTTAATAAAAATAATATTAATTAAACAAATGATGACTAATCTTCAAATTTAAAATCTGCCCCACTTTTTTCAGTATGTGCATTAAAAAACTGCATTTTAACATTATAAATTAAGCAGCGATATTTGCATACCTTAAATGATTCTTTCTGTTATAAGTAAAAATATGACAAACAAATAAGGAAAAACAAACATTATTTCAATAGAGCTTAATATATAGTCAAATTGCTCCATATAAGTGCCCTTAGACAAAAATGCTTGTCTCAATTTCTCACTAAAAAAATTTGGCTGTAATATATTGATGTCTTGCTTCAAAGCCATATACAGTTTGCAAAGTCCCTGTTGTTAACTTGACTGCCTTGGGAATGTGAGGGCGAATTTGGAAAGTCAAGCTTGGTTCCATTTAACAATGATTTCTGAAGTTCAGATTCAAATAGATCTTCTGTCATTGGTGGTTCAAAAATGCCACATAATGATATAACTATCAATTGTGTTCAGTGTGTGGCATTAAAAAGTAATGGTTGGTATTCTTTTTAATATTTTCTTGGCTGACTCCCCACTCCTAAAAGAATATAGAAATTTATTTATTGATTCATTTAAAAGTTCCATCCTCTACTACTTTAATAATTATAGTGAAATTTGATAAAATCTTTAAAATGATTCTAAAGATTGCAATAAATAATGGAGTCATTGATATATAAACTAATATTTACTTACCTAATGGCCAAAACTATATTTAAAGCTTCTTCTCTTACTTCAACTTCATCAGATTTGACCATGGAATATAGGTTTTCAGACAGTAAACAAAACGTACTTCCCTGTATATTTCTTAATGTGATCTTTTGGATTTCATGAGGCTGCTCCTTGATCTTCTTCATCAAATTAAAAATGTGCACTTGCTGATTGTGGAACTTATTATTTCTTTTAATTTCAAACCAACAAGTGGCATACACATTTACAATAAAACTTATTAAACTGTGGAGTTTTGCTGTGAGCTTTTGTGGCTATGTGCCACGAAGCAATAAACGCATGAGACTGATGGCCAAAATTAACCACTTTGCCTGGTTTTAAAGACCAATTTTCCAGGAGGCATATCTAAAGACAACCTTACCTCTAGAAATATCCACTGTGTATTCATACAGGAGTTAATGGTCACAACTAAGATCATGTATTTCATCAACTTCCAAATTTGAATGCAGTCGACTGCTAATAGTGGAAAATAAAGTTTGTGGTAAATTATGGAAAATCATTTTAGCATAATTTCCCCAGAGGACCACTGAATGCTGTAGGGCATTTTGTGCAACCATCTATGTTTTTAAAAAAAGCTCTGAAAGGTGGTTCATTAGGGTGCAAATAGCAACCAATTGCATGAAGATTTTTTAATTTGTTTTTGCTAATAATGCTCCATTCCATCTTCAGAGCCTTTGTTTGCATTAGTGTTGTCAACAAGGATTTCCTTCATAGTGTTCTCACTGTTGAGTTCATGCAAAACATCCACTACAGGCTCTGCATGAACAACACCTGTTGCACGACTATTAGGGATAATTCTGTGTATCAGATATTGACTTTCATGTGGTGTCTCCTTTGTAAAAGTTAAATGGCTTTCTGGTTCCTTAGTTTTTTCATAGTTTTCTGTCCATTTCCCTCTACAATAACCTAATACTGCAATGTGTCCTTATTCGTTCTCCCTTCAAATGCAATACATATGTTTTCCTCACTTTCGTCATGTTTTTTGGGCAGTTGTGTACCATTTAGACTTTGGCCTAGCAACTTTGCATTTATCTATAAAATCTCCCATATTAATATTTGGTATAAAAAGGCACATAGCCTTCAAATCCATGAGTAAGGCATTGACAAGGATGACCCTATGCTTAGAAGATATGTCACCACTATCTCGAATGCATATCTTGGAAATTATAAGGGCCTTTTGGATGACTTCTTGGCTCCAAATATTCTTCTTTTGGTTTTTCACTTGGAGAAGATGAGAAGGAGGGGGAAGAAACATTAGCCTGAACATTTGCTGTTGAAGCTGTTGGTTATGAAAGTAAATTTCTTTTAACCTCTCTCTTTCCCTTTTAATTTTTTATAGCACTTTTATCAACAGGTCTAAGCTGGAAAGTGCCCCTAGGCCATATTTTGACCTTTGCTCCTTTTAGGTATTCATGATCCTGAAATACCTGAAAAATATATGTACTCTAAGAAATGAAATTCTACAAATATTTTTAAAATAAATTTGATAAAATTTGAAATAAACACATTAAATTAAAAGTAATGTTTACTTACCTTAAAAGTAGAGTTACTTCCGAGATTAGCTTGGAAAAAGTCTTTTTAATAAATAAAAATTAACTTTAAAAATATAATCAAATCAGAATAATTATTATAGTTGAATTTTTCATTAAAATAATACTTAACTATTAAAAGAAAATACAAGAGATATTTGTGATTATTAACAGCATATCAAAGTAAAAACAATCTTTTACCGGGAGATAATTTCAACAGGTGTATTCCATAAAAAATAACAATAAATAAAACGGAATACGTAAATAGTCATTTGTATGTTAAACTAAATATCATAACGTTTTTATTTCTTTTGATGTTTTCATTTAATTTCTAAAAAAAAAAGAATACTAATCTTAAAAATATCTATTATTAAGTGTATTGTATTTTTCTTTTGAACTCATGTTTTATTTAAGCGACACATGTTTCCGGTGACACCTATATCGCGATAAAAATCCCAATTTATTTCATTTATATGTTTAAATGCTCAAATAAATACAAAGTTTGGAAGAAAATATTTCTTAAGGTAAATCTTGACATTATTTTGCAACTTCCTTTAAGTGCGATTTTTTACAGTTCCAAAATCGACCCACCCATATATATATATATATGAGATCTCTCCCACTCTCTCTCTCTCTCTCTCTCTCTGTTAGTTTTCTCTCTCTTGAACACACTCTCTCTCATATTCTCTTAAGTCAGTCAGTAGGTCGTCCGACGAACACTAATTAAGGTCAAATCCAGTAACTGTTACCCGCCTAGCAACAGAAACTTTGAATTCTGATTGATTGACAAAATCAGTAACCAAAACAGGCGGGATTTTCTAAACGCGCATGACAAGAAATTCCTTTTCAATCTAGTTCTACATCTTTTTCATCCCAGTTTTACATTTATTAATTTTTTTATTTTATATAATCCTTAATTTATTTTAATTCAACTTTTTACTTCTTTGTGTATTCCTTTTAGAATTATGTTATCATAACCTTAAATTAATTAAAATTTATTAATGATGAGTTATTTCCTTATAATTTTAATTGTTCAAATTTACTTTAGTTAAAGTTTTTTTTTGCCACCTGATATGCAATATGACTTGTAAATATATATCAGTAATGAATTAGAGCAGTCTGGCTATTGGGCGTGTACAATGATAATATACACACTAAAAAGTCTGCCTTCTTCTACCGAGCGCATACCATAGACCAGAGATACTATAGCGGCAAAAGAAGACTGACAAGATAATTAATGCTTAGGAATTTGGGAGCGTGCAAGTAAGGAATGTCTTTGATGTATTCGCTGTTTAAATCAGTAAGTAGTTTTTGAGGCAGGGAGGAAATAAAAGAGGTTAGGGAGGCCAGTATGGTAAATGAGATATTAATTACGCTCTCCTCCTCGAGTCGGTCTGCCTGTCAATGCTTTCTGTATCCGCTTTTTATATCTTCATTTTGGATCACAGCAGATCACATGGGATTTCACACTTGTATTTGATTCTGGGCTTTCCATTGGCTGATAAATAAAATTCGCGTAGGCTCGCCAACTGGAAATTTAATATTAAATTAATTTTTAGTTTTGAACCGGAACATTTGCTTTTTGGTCGTGAAAGTGAAAACATCCGGTCCATCGCGTTTGCTTGGTACCACCACATAACTTTCGCCCTCGTGAACGAAGTTGTTTTTTTGTATATGTCGTCGCTTTTTTCAAATAGTAGTTTTCGTTCTGTTTTGCTGTTTTCTTTTTGTTTGTTTGTTTTTTTTCGTTTTCATCTGAAATAAAAATATGTTTTCTTTCTTCCATTTAACCGTTCTACCGAACTTTGTTTTCTCGGTACAAGAGGGGAGTATTCAAATCTCGTCTTGATTCGATGAAATGTTTTGGTTTTCGGTTCTTGTTGAAAGGGCGAACACTGGTAGTGAATTTTTTTTTATTCTGGGTCTAGCCATTGGTTGGTTTGGTTTTGAAGTTTCTTCCGCGTCCGTTGACATATGAATTTGTGTTGCAGGGAAATATTCATAGTTCGCTGAAATTCCATTTTTTTTTTTTTTTTTGCAGGAATAAACATGGATTGGTTAGTTCTCATTTGCTGAAGTTTCATCAGCGTCCGTTGCCATGTTGAGTTTGTGTTGCATAGACATATTCAAACTTCACTGAAAGTTCAAACAATTTTTTTTTGTGTGTATACATATATCGGTGTTGAACTCACGTCGGGTAGTCACTAGTTTATGGTGGGTTTGTCGTTCTTTTAAATTCACAACTGACTATCCGACTGTTTTTTTGTTTCTTTCTTATATGTTCTTCTTTTGCTTTTTGTTTTGCTTTTTTTTCTTTTGTTTTTTTCATTTTTTTGTTTTTTTTTTTCTTTCACTTCCTTATTAATTGTTTGCGACGGGAGCCTATTTACTCTTCGACCACGTGTCTGAAGCACATTGCGTTTTTAGTTATAGTCCGACACACGTGAGGTTTTTCATTGTGGTGCCGAAATGTTGGAAAAAGAGTTTTTGTTTGTATGAATGCTTACAGTAGTGGGTGCCGACTGACGTTAGGTTATTCATTGCCTTAGTTACTGAGATGGGTTGGTGGGTTAGCCGGGAGAAGGTTGCGTTGTGCGTGTTCATATCACGTCGTGGTCACCAATTTATAATGGGGGTATCTATTTTTTTCCTGTTTGTAGTGGAGAATCCGTTCTAATGAAGTGTAGCTGTATACTGTTGCAGGTTAGTGGAATTTGGCCTTGTTGTAGATAGCCCAAGTCATAAAAAAGGCAATTTGAGTAGAAAATAACATTTTATATATACACATATCAATTAATGTTTTTAAAATTGAAGTAATATTTGAAGTATAGATACAACGGAGGTTAAAATATCCATGGCAATAAAACGCTGAAAGAGAATTAATGCTTAGCAATTTGGGAGTGTTTAAGTATGGAACGGCTTTGATGTATGCGCTACTTAGGTCAGTAAGAAGTTTTTGATAAAGGAAAGAAGGTAAGGAGAGGTGAAGTGAGGCGAGCATAGTAGACGCTTGACTTAGGTCAAGGGGATATTAATTACACTCCTCTCTCTCTCTCTCTCTCTCTCGCTCTCTCTCTCTCTCTCTCTCTCTCTCTCTCTCTCTCTCTCTCTCTCTCTCTCTCTCTCTCGTCATTCCATCTGTGTATCGGCCTGTCTGACGAAGCTTTCTGTATCCGCTTTTTATATCTTCTTTTTAGATCACAGCAGCCCATTTGGAATTTCACATTTGTATTTGGTTCTGGGCTTCCCTTTGGCTGATAAATAAAATTAGCATAGGCTCGCGAACTGGAAATTTAATATTTAATTAATTTTAAGTTTTCAACCGGAACATCTGCGCGGATCCGGTGGCGCAGCGACGAAATTTGGTCGTTTGACTTTTGGTACTTGAAAGCGCTAAAATCCGGTCCATCGCTTTTGCTCTGTATCACCACAGTAGAATCGCCAACTGACGCCAATTCGGTCGGCTTTCTATTCTGGGTTAAATGTAATCGAAGTCTAATAGTACTAATGAGCTGCGAAACAGATCTGTAGCAAGGCTATCGACGTTAAACCCGCTACGAATTAAAGTAATACAATTGAATCCAGGACACCGAAGACGAGTATTTATAAATTCAAGCCAAATTTTTACTTACAAAATCTGGCAAACGTATTTACAGAATGTTTTTTGAGTCGGCAGTATTAATCGAAAGCATCGCTTGGTTCCAAGGCGGTAGACCAGCCGCTGGCAGGGCAGTGCAGAGGTGATGTTGGTTGCTAGTGGTTCTGCTTGGTCCTTCTAGGAAGGACTTGTGGTGGTGGCTGCTGCTGGAAACTGTAAGCTTTTGGAAGGGCTGTATAATATGTAAACGGTTAGTTCTTAGAAGAACTGTCGCATACGTAACCGGCTAGTCCTAAAAAGGACTGTTGCACATGTAATAAGTTAGAAAAGCTGTTGTATATGTAGCCGGGACTGCAGCTTAAGCTGATGTGCCTGGTGCAACTGCTGCTTCTGCCTGTTGCTTGGTGCGCCCGCTGGTGCTGGTGACTGCTGCTGCATTGGTCAGCTAGCCTTGAAAAGGGATATTGCAAATGTAGCTGAAGATCCCTTAAAAGAACTGGTGCATATGTAACTGAAAACCCTTAAAAAGACTTGTGCATATCAGAAAGGAAAGTGCTATATAAATGTAATCAGAGAGACCTAAAAGGACTGTTGCTGTAGCGGCTGGAGTTGGCAAGCTGGGCTGGAAGCGGCTGCTTTCGCTAGTGGCTGCTGCTGCTGGCTGCTGGTAACTGCTTCTGCTGGCTGTTGTCGGCTGCGGCTAGTGCTGCTGGCTTTTGGAGACGGCTGCTGCTATGGTCAGCGACAAGGGGCGGCGAGGTGCAGATGGTAGGGGGAGCACGTCACTTGTGTCACATCTCTCTCAAGTGGGGGAGAGAGTAAATAATGCTAGACACCAGGCTGATTTGGTTTTAAAAAATTGGCCAAATTTCTATCAGACGTGGTCGGCAACATTGCCCAGCTAATAATGTCTTCTGTTTGACTATTCTCCTTCCATTTTTGAATGTACACGTGGGTTTTATTTGAACCCCATGTGTACATAGATTAATTTCAGGTCATTGTTTTTAGGTACGAGTGCTTGTGTGTGTTTATATTTCGTTTTGTTGTTGTTTTTCTGTGTTTTGGCTTTTGGAAACGCCAAGTCACCGGAAATTAATGGCTTCGTTCTGTTTTCCGTAGTGACGCGATTAGACGTTTGAGTAGCCGGCAGTAACTTCCGGCCGGGCGCGATAGATCTGTCTGCGGATGACCACACACACACACACACACACACACAGACACACACACACACACACATATATATATATATATATATATAATTACGAGATCTCTCCCACTCATTCTCAATCTTTCTTACATTTCCCTTTCCTGAACTCTCTCTCTCTCTCATTTTCTCTTAACTTTCTATATCTCGAAAGTATGTCTTGCGAGGCGGAAGAATTAGTACGATATTTTATTGAAAGTTATTCGCATGGGATATGGAAGAAGAAATGTATCGAAAGTGCCGTATTCACATCATAATGCCGAAATTCCTACATACCGGCTTCAAGACAGAAGAGTACACTCTCTCGTGTCAGAAAGAAGTCTCCACTACCGGCGACAATCTTATATTCAGCCGAAGTATGCTTCGTGCCGAAATACCGAAGATATCGCGTATTACTGTCCTTGTCTCAGAGGAAATCCTCCTGTCCTGATGCCGATTTTAACTCGTCGACGCCCATGCCAAAATAATGAACAGCGTAAAAGAAGTTATCCTGAGACTAGAAAAATGTTTCGATAAATGGCGCTGCTGATATAGGGAAAAGAGGGACGACCGACGTCCCCAAATGCTTATAAAAAGATTGAAGGAGAAAAATGTTAGGAACTGAGAAGATAAGAAGTTTAGCAGAACGAAAGAAAAAAGTTACTTTCGAGATTTTGATATTTTTTAAAAGAATCACTTTGTGAATATAAAAGAAAAAAATATATAAATTATAAAAGAAATTGAGTGATACACAGATATAAAAAGAAGAGAAAGATACAGATAAAAACAAAAAAGAAGAAAAAAGAGAAGAGAATTTATAGCTTGCATGTAAGTTTGAGAGAGAGAAAAAATGATGCGATGACATTTTTTCTTTCTATTACTTTTCCCAGCCCTTAGCTACACACACACACACACACACACACACCCATGAAATTCAAAGTATTCGATAGCCCAGATCATTCCAAGAATAAATGAAATTTTTTTCAATAATATACAATTATATGAAAAAATATACAGATTAATTAATTTAATAAATTTAAGATTATGGTTGCATTATGCTAAAATTTATACTAAAATAAAAAATTGGTTCAAAATTAAAGTTAAAATTAATATATATATATATATATATATATATATATATATATATATATATATAAAGTAAAGAAATAATAAAAAATATAAAATATAGAACAGTTTGTAGGGGATAATTGGTATAAAAATGTGTGCTTAACAATTTCAGAAAATGTAGTCTTAATAATTATATCGTATTTAATGTTTTAGTATTATTTTTTGATATATAGTTTTAATAGGATTTTTGTGGATTTTAACACTAAGCCGCCTCCTTTATATATATATATATATATATATATATATATATATATATATATATATATATATATATGGTGGGGTGAGTGTGTACGTAATTGAATGTTTCTGTGTACTTTATTCTACCCAGAATAATAAATTGCATATTATACACGTTACGATCGATAGATTTTTACCAGTTTATATTTTTTAATTCGGAGATATTCGTTGTTATGTTTATATTTTTTAGACTGCAGAGAACAGTAATATCTTTTAGAAACTGTCTATCAGAGAAATATAATCTTGACGCAATCCACACTGACAGTAATTTCGAAAAGGGCAGATGTACTTCTTGGCCTACGTGACGTAAGCTCTAATAGAAACACTTCTGTCTGTTTGGATGTCAATCTGAGGATAATGCAATAAATTTGGAAATAATTTGACTAGTGTTATGGTTATTATGAAGCCTGGAGATGTCATTTCTGATGCCAAGGCCATGCCTTGATTCATCTTCCTACAAGACTACATCCAGTATCATGAAGAGATGCTGCCCTCATGGTCAAGAATGTGACTGCTAGATTTGTCTACCGGTATATTGCCACCATTAATTGCTGTGAGAGAAATATAACGACCACATCACCCATTACTTCTGGCCCCATAACGACCACGTCATATAATATATCTGGTCACATAAATGTATGTTAGTCTGTTTTATTATAATTTCTATGAGCAATGGTGAGATTTGGAAAAGTCCGGGACGCAAATTAATGTTTTGGTAGTACTGGATGACGGCGCTTTCGAGAACATTTCTTCTAAACAAATTGCTTACTTATTAGTGTGGCATTTTTATAATCTAAATTTTGGTTAAATTTATTTCCATGAATCACTAATGCATTTGTTAGATTATTAGTGATGTTTCTTTTGCGTTCATCTGTAAATTAAACCTAGTGAAGCAACAAACCTACCAAGGTTTCACATTAACGGATATATATATATATATATATATATATATATATATATGTGTGTGTGTGTGTGTGTGTGTGTGTGTGTGTGTGTGTGTGTGTGTGTGTGTGTGTGTGTGTGTGAGAACACGCATTCCTATACGTGAGGATTTTGTAAATATGTGCGTTTTCTGGCAGGGATTTTCTTGAAATACTAACTTCTATGTTTGTTAATATTACAGGGTTACACACTATTGGTAATCGATTAAAACGCCATATATATTTCTTACATTGTTGTTCCGTTTCTTCTGTCTGAAGTCTAGAATATGTTGCTTATTGTTGTTGTCTTTGGTCAGTAAATTTCTTTACATTTCCAAAGAATATATACGGATTATATATATTTTTTTTTTTACTTCGAATGCCTGACTTTTTATATTCTTGTATTTTGTTATTTTCTTTCTTACCCTCCTCGGCTATTTTTGTTCTTTTAAATGGCTCGACTAAAAACGGTACGTTGATTGATGTACTTTTAACTTTGACCAACGCAGCGGTTTTAGAAGTCATATTTTTGTCTAAGTAAATTTTCGCAATTTGTTTTTGGAATCTGTCAGTGCGTAAATATTTAAGCGTTCATGTATGTTTCTGTCCGAATGTCCCTATCTTCTCTCTTATCATGACTTATATTGGTCGAATGCGCTCATATATTTCATTCTTGACAAGGTAGATAGATAGATTGATTGATTGATTAATTGATTGACTGATTGATTAAAAGAAGTATTGCTAAAAAACAAAAATTCCAACGTTTATGTTTTTCATATTAATAAATTACGTTTTCTCAAATTTTCATATACTTCCTTGTCTAATTATCGGCAATGTACCTTTCTACACACTGGATAAAGAAAAACTTTTAAGTATAGAAAAAATGCGCATTAGATTGCCCATGTTTTGTGCAATAAATCTCATGTAAATATATCACAGTAACTTTCACAGAAGGATAATAATGGTAGGTGTCATACTTTAACTATAATTTCCATACACTCTATGGCTTATAAATCATCCAATCTTCTAAAATTAGTGCCGAAAATTAAATTCTCGTCCGGAGAATATGTAAAAGTGTCTATTGCGCTCCAGTTCGGGTTTTGTGAAAACGCATTTCCCTTTTCACTAACTTGTCTCTAGTTTGTTAGTTTAAGCAAGTTCCTTTGCTTTTGTTAAGTTTGAAGTAGAATATCTTCAACTTTCTGATGTCTAAGTTCAGTTGGTTTTTAAATTCAAGCCGTTAGTTTTCCGCTTGTATTTGAATTTCAAGCTGATTTTCTTGTCACTTAATTTTCCGTTGGTTATGCTGTTCAAGTTGAAACTTAAGTAACTCTTTCATGGTGGATTTTAATTTATCCATGTTTATACGTATTATTTTTAATTTAAAATTACCCGAATAGAAATTCAATTCAAACGAAAACTTTTCTTTACTTTGAATACCAAAAACAAAAAAAAAATAATTTCTTAATCGCTCTGCAAGAAATAACATTTAATTGAAAGTGAATATCTTTAAATTTATACTCACTCAGAGAATCACGAGTTCTGTTTTCTCGAAAAACCTGAATCCTCGTAGATCAGCAACTCGCTTTAAAGATCAATGTAAGTAAGTTGCACTTTTTTGTTGTTTGGTTTGCTTTTCTGCATTATCAAGTACTTTTGAGCAGAATAATGTATGGCGAAATAGAATTATTTTTGTTTCGTTCGGTTTCCTTTTCTGGATTGCCAAGTTCTGTTTAACTGAACATATGGCGACGAAAATTGGCTTCCATGTGTACAATGTTGACATAATATTGACAATTTCCACCCAGTCCTTTTTCGTTGATCAATGGTCTTTATGAACCCTCGGGTCTGTAAGAATACTCATGGTGCGTAAGAATCCCCGTCACAAAGCTTTATGGGAGGGCCATAATTAAAGACACAGAGACGGAATGTTATTGAAAAATATATTCAAATACAGTAGTAGAAATAGTTACAAATGAGAGACAATTAGCGTGACAATTTAGTCTGGCTATCAGAAACATCTGCAGGAATAGTTTCCGCTTTTACTTTCTGCTATTCTTACCCTCTTACTTTATTGGAATCTCGACTTAAAACAATATATTTTATAGAAGAAATAACATCAATACATTGTATGATAGATATAAGCAAAACGATTTATTTGATAAATAACATCAATACATTTTATATTAGAAATAAGAAAAACTGTTTAGACTAAAATCAACAACAATAAACTTTATAATAGCTATATATAACTAACACAATGCATTTAGTAATATAATTAACAATACAATTTATAGTAGAATTAGCGACAATATATATATAAGAGAAAAATAATCAGCATTTCATTTTAAAGTAGAATGAATAATAATATATTTTAGTTGAATTAAATCCAAATTATTTTAATAGAATTAAAAACAGTATAACTTTAGTAGATTTAATAATACATTGTATAATAGAATTAACCACAAAACATTTTAATCAAAGTAACAAAACAGCACACTATATTTGCATTCGAAGCCAGAAAACTGTTTAAAATATATTTAGTTAAAGACAATATTTGATTTCTGCATTAAATAGCAGATAGAAATCGATATACGGCTAAACAAAATCAAATAAATAACTATATATATATATATATATATATATATATATATATTTAGTATATCGAGGCAGCAAGTAATTTTCTAGACATATTCTATTAAATATAAGAGACAATGAATGTCTATTATGTTTAATCATGAGCCGTTCTAAACGTCGTATTTTTGCTTTAATTTCAGTTGAAAATAAAGACAAAAATTCTCCAACATTTGGATAATTATTTATTGGTTTTCTTCTAAGCTTTCGGCTCACATGAGCCATCTTCAGAGAGGTAGTTTATATATATATATATATATATATATATATATATATATATAAAGAGAGAGAGAGAGAGCGAGAATAGTGCTGCGGAGGCATGTGTTGTGTGTAGAGTGAGACAGCAAAATTATGTGCTGAACGAAAACTTATATTTAACATTTATTTAACAAATTTCTATATGTCAAAAATGTATAATTTTTTCCTGCATGTTATCTCTCCGACCTTAAAAGGAAAAATAGTATAATGTATGTCGCAAAAAGGTTTTATAAACCTTAAGTCAAAAAACGAGCTAAAAAAATTTCTCACAAAGACCTATGAACTCATATTAACTGAACAGTGCCTACTAAAAGAGCTTCACTATAAAAACCAGTCCACACTGAATATCGATTAAGGCACATATGACCGCTCAGTTGCGCTGCATACTAATTTCTGATGTGTAAAAAATAGATCCAAGCATTCGTTTTATTCTATGTCGAATTACGAACGCAGCTATTGATAAATTTGTATTAAGTAATTTGTATTTAGCTCGTTGATATCTTGCTTTTCATAAATGTTTGTCAGAAAGAGAACCCGTAAATGAAACACAATTTCCATTAAAAGCGTCTCAATTCCCTTTACTCAATTAGAATTAGGGGAATTTATAACAGATGCTATCATAAAATATTACTAACACCGCAGCGTTTTATACGGTATCAGAAGATAAATATGTGGAAATGTCATAAAGAATAACACGCTTAGGAATCGTGTATACAGACAGTATATATATATATATATATATATATATATATATATATATATATATATATATATATATATATTAAGACTTGGGGATACATATTGTAACACCTCTTTCTGTACGATGATCAAAGATAAATATCCTTATGATAAATATCCTCATTTCAATAACAAGATGAATGGTCGCTTGTGATTATAAGGTGTGTTTTCCTTGTTCATCATTTTCACATATGCGCAAATGAAGTTGGAGAAGATGAATAGACATCTTCCCCATTTATAAGTTAATTCTTAAACTTGTTACATTAAGCCATTATTCCCCCCCCCGAATCGAAAAATAACAATAATCTAATAAATTATGGTATAAAGAGCTAAGTATAGACAATCCACAGAAAAAATAATCAATCAATATTTGCATTCAAAATAAATACAAAAGGGATTTTTTCAATGATAGCTATTATAAGTCAGTCAGTTAAGTGCCATATAACATACACACATTGGACGATCATGTCTCAAAAGAGGCATGACTGATTAGGCAGAAGGCTATTCCACAGTAATTGGCCATTTTTTGCGGTAGACTGGTTGCGAGGCAATGATATAGACCCCGATCTGCCCGATTATTAAACCATAACTGGATAGAAAAGACAGACTAATACCTTTTACCAGATTATTTGAACGTAAGTGAATTCAAGAAATTGAAATGGAATTCGAACTCGGCTTCTCGAATTGTCGTTCCATGTTGATATTTACTGCACCAAAACGCATCTCCAGCAATTATTAAGAAAACTATAAATTATCAAATGTCTTTTAAAGTTGATCATATTTCTCATGAGGAGAAGATAAATAATGGCTTTCACTTACGCTATCGTAATTTTAAATATAAATTCATGAGATGCTTTACACAAATCCTGTACAATTAAACGCTTATTGAACATAGTTATGAGGTCTCTAAACTATTTATTTCAGTGAAGAAACTCTTCATGCAAATCTGCATTATGTAAATATATATGACCCCAAGCCGTCAAAAAATCACGTCAAAATATTTATATCAACATGCCGTCTAAAACGACGCCAATACGTACATTGATGAATCTATACTTGATTATCAATATTAAAACTTAAAAAAAATTATTAGAAACCCCTATGCGAAACAACGCTGATATATATATATATATATATATATATATATATATATATATATATATATATATATGAGCTCTCATTACGATTGAGATCGCTAGACAAGAAAATTTGAAAAAATAGTTATCTGTCCTGAGATTTATGCATTAATCTTAAAGAATGATTTGAGTTATTTCGGTGGCTGGCTTGTGTAAACGCTCATATATAACAGGGCAACATTTAACTTCTCAGATTGCATGTGCTTATGACCTGAGATTTAGCAAACCTGATTGACACCAAATTGTTCGTGTTTCGTTCACGGCCAGAAAAAGTGCATATCTAAACACACGGATGAGCTGTGATACAGCGAATCAGGATTATATGTGGATGACTAAGATATAAAAATATAAAATATATAATTAGCTATATATGTACACATAGAATTATATAAAAGTATCTTTATTATGATAGAGAGGATATATATATATATATATATATATATATATATATATATATATACTTTTGTCATACTTTAACACGTGCATGACCATGCAATATATAAATTTGGATAATTTTCAGTTTTTAATGAACCCTAGCATTTTGTCAACCGTTGTATTTGAAGCAAGAAAAAGTGTACAGTATTTTCTAGCAACAAAATTTCCGGTTACATTTTTTACCACATCTCACTCCCCTGAAGATGACTTCAGAAAGAGGTTGAAAGTACACGAGTACCTTAAGAAATTAATGAAAATAACATCTGTGAACGTTACATCTCATTCCTTAGATCTTTTGATTGTAATACGCGAAAGATTATCCGTGAGTATTAACGGGTTTTATTAAGAATAAGCAAACATAGTGTTTGCAATTTATCCAGTCTTCACATATCTATATATCTATCTATCTCTTTCTCTCTCTATATATATATACACATCAGAAATCGATGACATAATTATTGCAAAAATTGCAAATAATAAGGTTTTGTTAAAAATGTGGACACAAAGGCAAGTGATTGTAGTAATGTTTGATTATTTGTAGTAACTAGAATGTAGTGAGACCTAGAGGCTTCGCTATTATCTCTCTCTTTATGCGGGTTACATAGTGTGTTATAGATTATTTATTACACTGCCTGTTAAATATTATCCATTTCTAAATGCAGTCTTTCCAACTGGTAGCGTACCAAATACAAATATTACTATTTAATATATGCAGATTTCCCGAACTTGAATAATTGGAGTAAAACATATTTTCTACGAGTTTTTTTTAGGTATACATTCTTATTAATTTTTTTATTAAAACATTAGTGATGTTTTAGTTATTGTCAAAACCAGACTATATGGGTAAATTCTTCTGGAGATGCGAAAAAATGTGTTACAATTATTGGAACAATTACAGATAATCAAAACCGACAATAGTATGACAGTTTCTTCCCTACAATTTCTAAACTCATCAAAAAGGTACGAGTGCACACACACACACACACACACACACACACACACACACACACACACACACACACACACACACACACACACACACACGCGCGCACACACACAATATATATATATATATATATAATATTTATTAATAAATTATAACATTGATATGTTATAATATCACTACAAAAGTAGCTATTTTGTTTCGACACTTTTTATGTCTTTTCAAGTGATGTTGTTATTTCAAATGAAAAAGCCATTCATTTGAAATAACAACATCACTTGAAAAGACATAAAAAGTGTCGAAACAAAAAACTACTTTTGTAGTGATATTATAACATATCAATGTTATAATTTATTAATAAATATTATTATTATTATTAGCTCTACTTTGTATTGAGCACTTTTTAAAAAATAGTGTTTCTTTGGATGGGGAATATTATTCCACCCATACTTGTATATATATATATATATATATATATATATATATATATATATGTATATGTATGTATATTAATTAAATAACGTTAATTTAAAGAAAATCTGATGAGCAAGCTCACAATTATTCTCCCAAATCTCACAGAATTTTCTAACAAATAGTGGTATCATATACATTGACGCGGAGTGACCAATGTAGAAAGAAAATAAAGAGGAATAACAATAGTAAATATAAATGATTTCTCAGGATATTTGAAAAGTCAGAACTTCATGCCCAACAACACACATTTATATCAAACTATTGGAATTAATTGGACTAAAGAGACGTGTAGGTTCGTGTGATTACATCTTATATTTATTAATATACATATAAATTGAGAAAAGTACAATCTACAAACACACAATATACAGTTGTCGCTCGCGCCTTAGGTTAGTGACAACATTATATATATATATATATATATATATATATATATATATATATATAACATGACTATCTTATATCATGTGTACAAATATGGAAGAATGTAACGCCGCTGGATATGGATATTAACTTCAATCTCCACTTATGTATTTACATACTTTCTATCCTTTATATATATATATATATATATATATATATATATATATATATATATATATATATATATACATGCACCAACATCAACAACGAGATCAAAATATCTTATCTTATAACAAAACATTTAATCTATTTTGGTATTTTATCTAATGGCTAAATGTTCTGCAGGCGACAAAAATGAGACTTCGAGCGTTCACTTATCGATGTCAATATTTTTTGTGTCGTCTTTTACTTTCAAGTTCAGTTATAAGTTGCAACAGAATATCTCCTGAGATATATTCGCTGAAAATGTTCTATATTTATTTATATTTACACTGCGCAGGGACCAACCTATGTTTCGAATTTAATAAAAAAATAAGTAAAAAGTTGATTGAGTGCACTTAATGGTAGCATCATTTCCTACGAAGCGTCCTGGTTATGCCCAGAAATTTACTTATATGAGAGAACAGGCTGCTAAAAAAAAAATTAAAGTATAATATTTGAAATCTTACATTACATTTTCTGCTTTTTTTTTAGAATATCACTAGGAAATTTTTAAAAGAAAAAAAAAGACAAAAATACTCTTAAATATTTGATAATATTGCAGACTTTTTTATATATTTTACATATTGAGAAATATAAGAATCAAATTTATTATTTTGACATCAATATATTTACAATAACATTCTATATTTTATCATTTAAACTCTTGTCTGAATCCTATCTCAAACACACGATGTTACCAGTTTAATCGTGTTTAATGTTATGAGTGTTATTCTAAATGTCGGGTTTCTATGAGAGAAATATATATCATATTCATCCGCTGAGAGATCAGTTTCGCTGTATTACAGCTTGTCAGTTATGTTAGACATCTGATTGCTTCTAGACAGCATTGAAACCCGAAAAATTGATGTCAGATGTGATACTATTTGTGTGATATGGACGTTCATTAGAGGAGGGCGAACTATACAGTGCTATATACAATGTAAACACAGGCCAGTAGTCGAGAGAATTGAAATTCATTACTGAATGAATGATGAGTAAATGCGTGAGTACCTACTGTTTTTCCAGCGCGATCTGAGAGCGTAAATTTTCATCCACTGACAGATCTCTTTCGCTGTATCGCATCTCATCAGTACATATGATGGTGCACGAATGTACTTTATTCAGGTTTTTATAAAAGAGTGCTGAACGCATTAACAGATATATATATATATACATACATACATATATATATATATATATATATATATATATATATATATATATATATATACGAAAGAACGATGCTCTTAAATATTTGATAATATTGCAGACTTATGGTGTTTTTATATTTCACATATAGAAAAATCTATAAATTTATCTATAAATCTATAAATTTGTAGACCAATATATTTACAATACATTTTTCATCATTTAATATCTTGTCTAAAACCTAAAATCTCAAATACACGATGTTATAAGTTAAATCGTGTTTGCTCGTATAATTTTTATCCTAAATTTCAGGTTTCTATGGGAGAAACTGATGATAAATATTACCTGTGGCAATCAAGGAAACAGAAAAGGAAACGAGATATCATGATGCTTTCTAGGTAATGATATCATTCTGAGATGGAAAGAGACAAGTTTAGATTTGAGTAAACATGAAATATTTTTTTGAAAATGTCATTGTAACATTGATTATTATATTCGAACATCTCATATTATATTCTCTTTTTTTTAAAACTAAACTTCAAATATAAATGCAAGGCAAAATATGCACAAAAAGCGTTATAAAGTGGTCGGCTTTTGCCTGAACAAAAGTTAAAACTAGAAAAAATGTTATCTTCTGGGATAAAATTTGGTATAGGACTTAGCTTAAAAATGGGAATGAGAAAAAATACTGAATAAATATATATATATATATATATATATATATATATATATATATATATATATAGTAGTCATCCGCAGACAGTTCTGTTTCGCTGTATCACAGCTGCTCAAAAAGTTAGACATTTGATTGCTTTTAGACAGTATTGAAACCCGACGGATTTTTCATCAGTCGGCGATACTACGTCTGAGGTATCGACGCTCGTTAGAGAAAAGCATACATCAGCGTATTATATACAATGTAAACACACGCCAGTAGCCGAGAGGCTTTTCATTCATAACTAAATGAACGATGCGTAGATAAGTAAATAGCTACAGTTTTTTCAAAATCTACCATTAGTCCATACTGCTCAATCGTGTTGTGAGAACTTAACTAATCGTCCGCAGACAGAACTATTTCGCTGTATCGCAGCTCATCAGTATGGTTAGACATCCGATTTCTTTTACCAGGATAGAATTGCGACCGAATTCTGATGATTGCCTAACGCATGAAAGCGTAACGCATGGAGTTTTTACATATATCTTCGATTATATGCTAATTAACTAATTGAATAGTATGCGTAACTACTAATATATATATATATATATATATATATATATATATATATATATATATATATATATAATCAGCCTGGAGAATCGAATGTCATCTTCAGAAATAACGTTGTAAGTAGAGTGCAGATGGAAAACCAAGTTTGTCAGATATCTTTCACGTGCTGATGTAATATTTTTACTCCAAGAAAGGCAGTACTGCCACTGGTGGGCAACGCGTTACATAAGAGAAGAGTAAACTTTTAGCAGGAGGAGAGCTTAGAGAAAGGCAAACTCGTCACAAAGAGTATCGGAGAAAGAGAAAGAGAAAGATATGAATATTTTTTTTTTAATCATTTCACCCCAAGCCAGGCAGAAATGCCACTGATGAGCTGGGGGCTACATAACTGTAAAAAGATTAATTAGAAAAGAGTGCGGAGTACAAAATAGTTAGAAAGGACCATTAGAAAGCTGAGAATCCACGTGCGATGACAGATACTTAGGTGGAGAGAAAGGGAAGGATATAGGGGTAGAGGGCTAGAGTCCAGTGGTTAATAGATGAGTATTGACATTGCATTTAAATTTCTGGAGGTTGTAGCCGTCAGGAAAGCAAGAATATGGGAGCGAGTTTCACAGGCGTGAAGTGCGAGAGAAGAAGCTGCAGGAGTAGAATTGACGTATGCATTTGACTAACCTGACTGTGACTGGGTGGGACCCAGTTGCCAATCAGGTTGCGCGAGTAAACACCTGTTGAAAAGGCACCAGTGACTTAAGTTCGCCCGAGCAGAAGCCATGAATGTATTTATAGAAAAGACAAAGGGAAGCAACATTTCGACGTTGGGGAAGTGGCTGCAGTCGAGCCGCCAGATCAGTATCTATTCCATTAAAGACTCTCCTTTGGAGCCTGACGAGAACACTGAAGAGAACGGCAGGGGCACCTGACCATAAATGGCAGCAGGACTCCATGCACGGACGGATGGTTAACTTGTATACATGCAGGATGGATTCAGGCGGAAAAAAACATCCTGGATCGGCATAGTGTCCCAACCTTCTTAGCAGTAGATTCAGCTATGGAATCAATATAGTGGTTCCATTTGAGGTCTGAGGTCAGGGTAAGGCTTGGTCCATGCGTATGGGAGGCAGGCGAGGTTGCCTGTAATGGTTGACAGACAACAGCTTGGTCTTAGACGCATTGAAGTTGACAAGCTACTTCTTGCACCAATTCACCATAGAGTGTAGATCCCGTTCAATGTCAGCAGCGAATTTATGTCTATCCGCCACGACAGTTTTCTTACTGGTGCGGGAGTATATTGTGGTGTCGTCTGCTTAGATGCCTACTTGGAAACTGATCACATCTGGGAAGTCATTGATGAAAATAAGGAAGAGCATTCGTGCTGCAGGATGAAGAGACATGCCCATTCAAAACGACCTTCATTTTGCGGTTATTTAAAAAAAGATTGGTTTAGGTCAAGCAGGCGATCGGCAATACTGTAACCCCGTAGCCTGCAAAGAAGGCCAGAGTGCCAAACCCTGTCAAAAGCCTTGGAGATGTCCAGAGCAACCGCGCGAGCCTCGTCAGACTCATCAAGTGCCTGGAGCATGTACTCCGTTACGGTTGTTAGCAAGTCGGCCTTGGACCTGGCAAAGCGGAAGCCGTATTGCCTGTCACCACAATTTTTAAATACAGGCACAACTGAGGAGAATTTCCAGCATGCAGGAAAGCAGGAGCAGGAAGGTAGTAGTTAAACAGTTTATCTCGAGCGCGAGAAAGTGGCTGGAGTCGAAATGCCTAGTGGGAACCGATCACTTTACAGATTTTTCTTTGGAGCTTGTCGAAAACAGTAAGATGACTGGCAGATTCGCCCGAGCAGATATGTCAACGCTATTTAATGCACGGATGATTTGTTTATATGAAGATGGATTCAGGCGGGAAAATCTTCCTAGCAGTCAGTTTTGATATTGATTTAATGTAATGTTTCAAATTACGTCGGAAGAGAGGATGAGACCGGGGGAGGCGCAATGTATTTCTCTCAGAGAGACTCGCTTGGTCTATGCTTTATGGAGAGTAGAATGGACTGCATCTTTTGGTTGACAGATAGCTGCTTCTTTTAAGGAGCAATAAAATTTACAAGCAATTACTTACCCCAGTCTACTATAGAGTGTAGGCTCTTCTCGAGAACAGCAGCGTTATTATCTTTGGCCCCCACGCCAGATTTCTTACCTTGTGTGGAACAAATGTTAGAATCATTATCGTGATGCCTACTTGGAATTTGATCACGTCAGGGAGAAAATATTGACCGGCGTAGGATAAAACCCTAGTGGACACCAGCATTCTTTTGGTAGGAGGTAGAATTATTACTGTTAAGGACGACCTTCATTATGCGGTTTGGTAGGAAAGGCTGGATCGAATCAAGTAAGCCTCCAGTGAAACCTTAAACCTGTAGCTTGCGCAGAAGGCCCGTGTGCCAAAACCTATAAAAAGATATCCAGGTCAACAGATTGAGATTCGCCGGACTTTTAGAGGACCCGTTATAAAATTTAGAACGTATTCTCATTTTAGTTTTTAATTTAAAAAAACACCTCACCTTCCTCACTGTAATTACGATCGTTTTTCGTCAATTAGTATCCTCTGTTTGCTCATTCACATTAAACCGCATTCAAATCTTGTCATACTACGACGATTGCCTTGTAGACTTGACTGATGTAGAGTAACTCAACTTGGTAGTTCGCTGATGCTATTGTTTTAAATATTGTTTCAAATGTCACAATCGAATATCTTGTCATATTCACCTTGATCTCGACTACGCCGTTTCGATCGTGATCCTGTATTTGGGAAGAAAATTACAAAACTCTTCGCTTCATCTGAAATTAAACGGCCTTATAGATTTAAATCCCTTGTCAAGGCTTGAAATATATCCCCTCAATCATTGCGAATAGAAAATCACTAGTTTATCCGAAGAAATGTATAGGAATTTTCTTTCCAACAAGAGATTCTGTTTTAGATTTGACGGTTAGTTATCGGGCTGATTTGATTTTAAGGCTCATCAAGGCCGCACAAACGTTTCCAATTATTCAAATGACATGGCATGATCCAGAGGGACCAAGAAAAGGAATAAGATGTTACTTGAAATGTGGAAGAAAAATCAATGCTTGCAAATAAAATGTGAATGCTAGGGTAGAATCGAAATCTGAAATAAAGTCTAAGAGAACAATAAGGAGGAATAAAATAAATAAATAAATATAAAACAATGAAACCAAAATACACCTGAAAAGGAGCTAGGAAAATTGGATACGCATCAGAGTTAAAATAAATAAAGAACGAAGAAAAAATCATAAAAGAAAAAATATATTGATGTTGAAACTGAAATAGATTAGAAAAATAAAATGAAAGTAATAAAAAAACAAAATGATCATACGTATAGACAGAAATAAACAGAAAAATGGAAGCGAAAAAGGTTATTATAAAAATACACTTACAAAATACTGGATTATGTAATGAGCATTTCTTTTAACATGAGCAGTACTTGAAGGACAAACTGAAAACAAAAATACGAAACACCCAAAAAAAAACTCATCAGAGATAATGTAGTTTATGGAAAATTGGCAAAGCCTGAAAAAATGAAAAGGGCCCGTGGAATGGTATGGAGTTGGTAAAAAAATTGTTCATAAAACCTCAAGTTTAGCATAAACAAAAAAGGAAGGGAAAAAAGAGAATCTAAAAGAAGGAAGACATATTGTACACTGAAAAAAGAAGAAACTAAAAAACATAAATATCCTGTTGTAAGATGCTGGAAAAAACAATCTGTTGCGAAAAATAAATAGAAATATATATGATTAGGACTTTAAAAAAAAAAGAAAAAAGAAAAACACTAAAAGTCGATGACGAACAACTTAAAATACCCTCGAAGTGAGTGAGTATTAAATATTCTGATTTAAAAGTAAGTAAGCAGCAAACATCAAAAATGGAGTAAAGGGAAGCTTAATAAAACTAATAGAAAATTGATAAAGTGTAATTCGCTCAAAAAAAAAGAAAATGCATGACGTGATCTCTAAAGAAGGAGGGATAACAAAGAGTGGAAAACAGTGAAAGAATGTGGATTTGAGAAAAATAAGATGTAAGGAAAATCGAAAAACATAGAAGAATAAAGGGAATATGTGCATTTGCAAGAAAACGCTGAAGAAGTATTGAAAAGATAATCGCCATCTGGTGAATTGAACATATAAAAACTGGAAACCTCAAATTTTTCAGTTGTTATATTTTCTCAAGAGTTCTCTGAAATAATAATAATTTTTATTATTATTGTATCAGACGTAACCCATCAGGAAGGTTGGCGATTACGGCTCTCCACATTTTTCTTGTTTTGTGTAGCATTTAATATTTTTGTATGTTTGTTTATCTGTTAGAAGTGTATAAAATAGTTTGTTAATATAATAACGTGACTTGACCCAAAGTTTAACAAAATCTTTAACAGTTGAGTTCCTAAATAAAAATAAATGAAACCGAGATATTCGAAAGAGGCATTATATATGCGTCGAGAACAATCTACACCGATGAATGAAATGATGGGTTTCGTTCCAAATTCCAGTCATCTGAAGAAGGCCAGAGCGTAGGAAGGCAGAAACATCGTGAATACGATAGCAAATATAAGGAAACCACTCCTAACTACGTAAATACTCTAAAAAGATTTACTATTTTTCTTACACAATCCTCTACTAACCGTTTACTCGAGCTGTCTAGGTAGATGAAAACGTGTTTTCACATATCACTCGTGCATTCAATTTGTACAGTAAATATCTAAAGTTCCAATCATTCTTTCAATCATGCCTCCAATCATTTATCAACAGTGCGAGACTCTCAAGTCAGAGGCCTTTATCATGTGATCTGAGAAGGTAGTGTTGATGCCTGTGGGAGGATGGCTACTAGAAAACTCAATACCTCGTCACAAGAATTTGCACCTTGACAACAAAACAGAAGCACTTCATCGTGAGTTTCAGATAATTTTTGCGACGAAAACGCCCGATGCAGGGGGCAAACTAACCCCGTCAGAGCACATGGAAATATATTATTATCATTATTTTTATACAAAATTTTAAAAAACTTCATTATCAGGCTAAGGCGCAAACAAAATATTGGTTACTTTATTTCCTGATATTTGTTTTACCGCATGAAATTCTGAGTAGCAGATTTTGGTATTTTTATTGGTATATTATTATTTTATAATATTTTATCATCTGTCGACTTCCTAAGATAATTCTCAGTTTGTTTTAATGGTTTACCGCTTAGCTTAGACTGAAATTTAGCCTATTTCCTATTATATATATCTATATATATAAAGGTAATTTGTGAGTCTATGTGTAACTATAGCATATGCACGCCTTTTTAAGCTACGCCTTTCAAACTTTCTAGGGACACATAACTACAGGAAAACCAGGTCGAAACATATTTTTGAGTTTAAGTTCAGGAAATTTCCCTTTCGCACATTTTGGCCAATGTAACCAATTGTTTACATTTGCTTGGTTATCTTAGATCTTAGATGGTTGCTGAATTACGTCTCAAAAGTCAAATCATACGTGTCAAACGCGACTAAAATATTTTTTATTATAAAGAAAATTTTATCTTTTATATTTAATTTGTATTCCGACGTTTTAAAAATTCATTTGGTCAACAAAAATTGTGAATATTTTTCTACGTAAATTTGAAAGAAAGGAAGTATTAAAGAAATAATGTTTTTCAAGCCAAAAAAATATGTAAAAAAAATTAAAGAAAGTGTTTTTTCAAACCGAAACAAAATATTTGAAAAATGTGCCAATGGTATATTTGATTATTTAAGCCATTTTTTTTTTCAAATTTAACATTTCATACTTCAGAAAATAAAATTAAAAAAGACAAAGTTTTTTCGCTAAATATTTCATGCAGGAAATCAACTGTCTATAATTTGTGTGGCATTAATATAATTTTTTCTTCTAAAATTAAATGTCTACATTTTTAAATATTCTTTGAAAATTTCTGAATTAAGAGCGTAACAATTTTTATATTTTTAATTTCAGTAAAACAAAATAAACAATTTTTATTTTTATGTTAAATTATTTTTTCCCAGTAATTTTCGAAACAACAACATATGCAACGTTGTTTGCAATGTCAGACAAATCATCAAATCACATTTATGCAAAACAAAAGAAAATAGATTTTTTAATGGAACTTTTTAACAATTTTTAACAACAATTTGTATATAATTATGATTTTTGCGTTTACGCAAAACAAATGAAAATATATGTTTTCATGGAATATTGATCAATTTTGAAAGAACAATATTTTATATAAATATGTTTTTATATATCCGAGTGTAAATATGTAAAAAGTTGCCAATGCTTAATTTAATTATTAAATATTTTTTCTTTTAATATTTCATACTTCAGAAAATAAAACTATAAAAGAAATTTATTTTTTTTGCTAAATATTTCATGCATAAAATTAAATGTCTGTAAATCGTGTGGCATTAATATAAAATTTTCCTCTAAAATTAAATGTCTACATTTTTCAATATACTTTGAAATTTTCTCCAATTCTTTTAGTCAATAAAAAATGTAAATATTTTTCACCGTAATTTTGAAACAAAAGCAATACTAGAAACCATAATTCTACATTAATTTTGATAATCGTGTCGCCCCAAGCAAGGCTTTTTACGACCACTGTTGTACAGTGGGTTACATAAGAGGAATGTTATAAGAAGGAGAGAGGTTGCAGGGAGTGTCAAGAAGAGAGAAGGAGAAGGAAGGGAATACTGTTGAGAGTGGATTGGACGAAGAAAAAAGTATGAGAGAGAGGATGAAAATTAGTGAGACAGGAGATGACTATTGACTTTATATTTAAATTCTTGGAGATTATAGTATGCGGTAGAAAATTCCACAGGCGGGATGTGCGACAAAAGAAGCTGGGGAGTAGATCCTACTTGCTAATCATTTGGCCCGCGGAAATTCATATATAGGGGGTACCAGTGAGCTAAGTTCATCGGAGAAGATAATCGAACTGGGCTAGGGAATCAGATATCTTACTACATCATTACCCTAACTGAAAGAGTGACCAACCAGCAGAGAGGGGTTTTCATCCGGGTGATAAATGAAAAAAATTGGAATTAAAATCCAAACTACATGCAACAAAAATTTCTGACAAGTTAATTTTTGTAAATAGTAGAACCTTTTTTAAAAAAATGTTCACTGCTTCTTTGCATGGGTGGGTGTATGTGTATGCATATGAAGAAATATAGTTTTAGGGTGAGCTATATTGATGGGTTAAATACTCATTATCAGAGATAGAGAGTATCTAAACTTATTTTATAAATTGAACTTTGTCTCTGTGTGTATGTGTGTGTCTCTCTCTTTGTGTGTCTGTCCGTTACCTATAAACTCCGAAACGGCGGAAACGATTTTCTTGAATATTTATACAGCTGTAATATAAGCGTCTGCGAATGTTCTTAGCTAGGTTTTGTGTCGAGGTACCCCCGATAAATATCGAAAATCGATAATCGAAGAAATCGTGTAATAGAAGGAATAGTCCTATTTTAATCAAATTTGATGCATTCATCGACAAAGACATAAGAAATGATATTCAAAAATTTTAAGGTTGGAGTTCTAAAAGGCAAGATGTTTGTGTGTATGTGTATTTTTATCTGTCTGTATGTCTTTTATAAAAATCCACAATTTTTATCCGATTCTCACTAAAATTCAAAATTTGACTTACATACATTCATTTTTCTTTCAGTCTACGGTTTCGCTTTAACTGGAAACAACTATTGATTTTTAGTGCAAACGTCCAAAGAGTCTGAGCTGAAGAACCATGGATTAGTTTTAAAGCTTTCGTTACACCCGAGCAATGCCGGGCTATAATGCTAATGTAATTATAAAAGTAATCATTAATACAAACACTCATAGACGACAAACTTGGCACAATCATCAGACTATATATATATATATATATATATATATATATATATATATACACACATATATACATATATATATTTATATATAACATTTGTCCGTCGTTTTTCACGAGATATATTTTAAAAGAAAAATGATGCATTAATATGTATACCTGGTGTATTATTTTAGTGACACATGCTGGTGTAATATGTTAGCTTCTTGATATCGTCCTTTTTCTTTTTGGCTAACTTTGTATATTTGCTCTGAAATATTAGTCTAATAATCGGCGAACGAATGTATTCATTAGAAACGGATATATATTGATGATAAATAAGTGTTAAATTAGATTAAAAAAGAAGAAAATGAAACATGTACGTGAGATAAATTTGTACGAATGGAAACTGATAAGAAAAAATCATTTGACAAAAAAGAAGAAATAAAAGGGATTAAAAAAGGAAAGAAAATGATAATAAACAGAAAATCTTTAAAAGTAAAAGAATGTGATACAGGGGGGTTTTCATTGTGGTGCAGTGAATATCGATCCGGAACTTCAAATCTGGGAGCCGAGTTTGAATTCAGTTGAATTCCTTGCATTCACTTACTCAGAAATACCCTTGGGAAAGGTATTAATCCGTTTTTCCCTTCCAGTTATAAGTTAAATAATTAGACAGATTGGGTTCTATAGCCTTGGCTGGCAACTAGTCTACCGCAGAAAGCAATGACAACCTACTACAGGATAATCTTCTGCCCAGGCAGTCAAGTTTCTTTCGTGAAATGATCGCTCAAGGCGTGTATCACGTATGGCACATAACTGACTGACTGGTAGTCTGTGAAAGTGTGTAAATCATACATCGAAAATAAAAGATTATCGATATAATACACGAAAAAAATAAATAAATGCATAAAAATTAAAAATGGTAAAAAATAATTTCTATGATATAATTGGTAAAAGAACTTGGGAAATAACGGCAAAACAATAACGAAAAAAAAAGAGAGAGATACATAGCTCTTTATTAAAATAAAAATGAGGAGGCTGTATACGAGAGAACAGGAGTAAAAGAACAAAAGAGTGAAAATGTAGAAACGCGAAAATCGTGTTGATTTTCGATGTTCGCTCATCAACCAGACCGGACTGCAAGACGTGTTAGTCTCTGTGTGTACGATTCATCGTTAATCAATACGGGGTTTATTGTCTTTTAAGACAATTCTACACAATTAATGGAAGATCTATTTGCATCGCATGTACGTAACATCGACTCTATCTAAATGTTAGCCAACCGTTGATCTCATCCGCTCGATTTTTCCATTAGATAAATATCGGACAATGCTCTCTTCTGATTAAATGGCTATAAATTTAGATTGGACGCCAACTATTCTTCTAATGGATAATAAATCATTACTGGAGAGTAAACCATTTCTGCTATTGAAATAGTGTTTGCTCATTGAGCGTGTCCATTGGTTGAGTTGTTGGACTGGATATTACAATACACGTTCGTCATATCACAGTTACAAGAGTTTTTACAATACGAGTTCTACTATAGGAAGCTACTATAGGAAGCGATTAATGAATATTTTAAATGATAATTCAAATGTCGTAAAAAGCAGACTCATCTCAGATAATATATTGTTCTATAATTATCAATTGACTGTATTTGTGTCAGTTATTTGGTTTTAACTCATTATTTTCACTTCTTAGCACATATACTTGAACATCTTGTTCGTTAGTAATGTACATTGAGTTGATATTTAGCTCATATCAGGGGAATTTTAGTAAAAAAAAATGTTGCTGATAAGGGTGTGAATGAATTAATATTGGACCTATGAAGAACTAAAGTAACAATTAATATGATAATTAGTGAAATTTCAACATATTTTTAAATTTAAAGATCCTATGAATTTTGTCAAATTTAATAGAGAATCATTAACATTACTACTACCGTGTTATTAAGAAAGGTTTTAAAACATGTGTTCAGACTGAATTCTGATTGGATATCTCCCTCGATGAGAGTAATTTTAGTCTCATTTACAAAGAAAGAGATTATGTTTAAAATATAATTATGTAAAATGATAACCGAATTTAGTGTAGAGTTATATTGATAGGCTTAAAAGCCTATAAATGACTATAAATACTGAGATACTTAAAACACCCCAATCACGAGTATAAGATCCAATATAGCCCGCTATTTATCAGCAGCTGAGCAGAGGAGAGCCATTTGAAGAGTATTTTGGTGTATATGAATGTGAGGAAGATCTCTGATTGAAGTATTCAATGATTCACTTTTCTTTAATCGAAATAAGAGAGAAAGAGTATTTAAAAATCAGTGTTTCGAGTTTAAAGAATATGTGTGTGTCTTTGCGAGATTAATGTATATGTGTGTGTCTTTGCGAGATTAATGTATATGTGTGTGTCTATGTGTTTCTGGTTATATATATATATATATATATATATATATATATATATATATATATATATATATGCTTCTCTGTTAAATTACTAATTAAATTAAATATGTACATAAAATTACCTAAGTAAATACACAAACTAAATAAAATATATACTACAAACTAACACATGAACAACAATAAATATTTAATAAAATTATATTTATAAAAATGAAACTTCAGCAATTAAAACTTATAATTGCTATTATATCATTACAAACCAAATAATGAAAACGAAAAAAATCATAGGCATATATGCGTGTATGTGTGTGTGTTTGTGTCTCTCTCTCTCTGTGTGTGTGTGTGTGTGTGTGCGCGCGTGTGTGTGTGTGTGTGCGTAGGCCGTATATGCACATATGCTTCCGTGCGTAAATGCTTCAATAAGTATGGGCATGTATGTATTTGTGAATACGTATTCAACATTAAAAATGAAAAAAAGACACATCAAGAAACTCTGAATGTACCTCACACATAACACATTCTGAGAGAAAAAATGTCAAAAAAAACCCCACAAAACTGAGAAAAAACCTAAAAGAAAGGAAAAATGACTAATGATATTCTACACAGGCAAAAGATAAAATCCGCCCAGAAACGCGTATACACAGAATAGACGCATGATGAACTTAAAACAGTATGACAAGTGAAAATGTGTGTGTGTGTGTGTGTGTGTTTATTTAGGCAACATTTTTTTCAATGATGCATGTCTCATTAAATAATATAGTCAAATTATGTCTATTTTATGTAAATTTTTTTCATATCTTCTAATAAGCTTATTAGGATTATCAACGAAAGAAGAAAGAAATCACTATATAGACATACATTTTTAAATCCTATCTGAGCTTTTATAAGATGATGACAATTATATTACATTATTACATTATTACAAACAGTTCGCGGACGAACGATAATGAGAGTCAATTTTTGTTTACATAGAAGATTTCCAATGCGACAACAACCACATGCATATGGGTTGCTGGAAGCGAAAATCACACCACAGCTTATGTCATCACTCACGACTTTGCAAATGTGAAGACGAAAATTATTAAGTATGAAAAGCTATTGGGATAAACACTGTAATCAATGATAGGCATTTAAGTATGTACCTCCAATTTTCAGTATAATATTTTGATACCTAATTTTAAAATGAAATTTTTAAAATAAATAAGTTATATTATGGGTTTAAAATTAGCTTTAATTGAAAGACAAGAGATTAAATGTAGTAAATCCAGTAAACAAAGTACACTGGCGTTTTTTTAACAGAAATTATATTGATTGGAATCTAAATTTTTTTCCGATTAAAAAAGAAATTTAAATGTACCGCCATTTTTTGATTGACGTAAACAGTAGCCACATTTCTGTTTGAAAAATCTGGCAAAAATAAAATATGCGTCGCTGACTCGTTATTCAAAGTCAATATTTTTAAATTAAAACTTAACTTTATCTGATTTCAAACAATTGTACTTACTTACGTCTAAAATATTCGGTAAAAGCTTTATCAGTTACGGTAATCCTAAGTGTCAGATTTTATCTCAGGCGATGACAGCTCTAATGATAACTGGAAGCTGTCAAGAAACCTAAGTAGGGAGGCGATAGGCGATAAAAATATACGAATTTAATTTTTATGTAAGGGAAGACAACCCTTGAATCACGTGACCTTTTAATGATAAATATCACGTACGGTTCCCCATACAAATAAAGATACGGGCAATAAAAATGCACACAATTAAAATGTTTTAATTATTTAAAAATTGACGGGCTCAATCATCTGTATTAAATTTTAAATTTTTTATTACTAATTGTAGTCTTCATGCATTAATTACATACCCTAGCTGGCCCAATAGAGGAAAGAATTTAAAAGTAATTTTGAAACTTTTATATCATTATAATAAAAAGCTTAAAAAAGATGAAAATACTTCTTGTAAAAATTACTTATTCATTGAATTTCTTTTCTTTTCAGACTATGATATGCTTAATTTATATTATTCATGAAAGCAATCAGAAGTTTATCCACATAAAAATTGGCATAGTTATTGCATTTTTCGCAATTCGGACCTATTTTTTAGAAAGTCGGGGACTATTGGAGAGGAATGAACTGTTGATCAGCATTCCCCAATGGTTCCTGATATAATTAAATTCAGGAATCATTGGGGAATGCTAATCAACAGTTTCATCTCATTGTTCTCGTCATGCTCAAAAGGTAAATCAGTAACCGACTTGGAGGCTCGGCTACAGCCACTTCCTAATACAACGAGATATGGCCTCCCCTTGTCTGTTCTATAAATACTTTCATGGCTTCTGCTCCAACGAACTTAAGTCATTGGTGCTTCTGCAACAGGTGTTTACCCGTGCAACCAGATTGGCAACTCGGTCCCACCCATTCACAGTTAGATATACCAAATGCAGACGTCAATTCTACTTCTGCAGCTTTATCTCTCGCACTTCCCGCCTGTGGAACTCGCTTCCATATTCTTGCTTTCCTGACGGCTACAGCCTCCAGGAATTTAAATGCAATGTCAATACTCATCTCTTAACCATTTGACTCTAGTTTTTTCACCACCGCGTTTATCCTTTCCTTTCTCTCCACCTTTGCAACTGTCATCACACCTGTATTCCCATCCTTCTCTTGTTCCTTTCTAACAGGTTCGTCTTCCTTTTCACTCTCTTCTAATTAATCTTTTTACTTTTATGTAGCCCCATGCACATCAGTGGCATTACCGCCTTGCTCGAGGAGATACGATTATACACACACACACACACACACACACACACACACACACACACACACACACACACACACACACACACACACACACACACACACACACACACACACACACACACACACATATATATATATATATATATAAACGTATTTATAAATGGAACTTTGTCTGTGTGTGTGTGTCTGTGTTTGTCTGGGTCCGTTTCCTATAGATTGCGAAACGGCTGAATCGATTTTCTTGAAAATGTACACAGTTGTACTATAAGCGTCTACGAGTGTTCTTAGCTAGGTTTTGTGTCGAATATCGATTAACAAAAAAAATGGATTATTAAAGGAATGGTCCGATTTTCATCAAATTTGTTACAGTCATAAATAAAGACATAAGAAATGATATTTAGAATTTTTAAGGTTGCAGTTCTTACAATAGTGCAGAAAATCGATAATATATTTATAAAAGCAAGATGTTTGTGTGTGTACCTGTTTATCTGCTGTATGTTTACTTCTTTAGCCCTTTTGTTTTAGTTTTTGCTTCGGGTTTGGCTCTTAGTAAGTAAAATTGTAGCATTTAGTCTCAGCCATGATACCATTTACTCAGAGGACTTATTTAGTCTTGCGAAATTAAGTTTACGACGAAAAATTCTTCTCTGATATCGATACCAGGAAATCAAACTTTGAATTACATCCATTCATTTTTCTTTCAGTCTACGTTTTTGCTTTCACTGAAAATAACTATTGCTTTATAGTCTTTCGTACCACCGTCCAAAAAGTCTGAGCTCCAGGACCATGAATTAGTTTTAAAGCTTTACACCCGAGCAACGCCGAGCTATACTGCTAGTATATATATATATATATATATATATATATATATATATATATATATATGTGTGTGTGTGTGTGTGTGTGTGGTGTGTGTGTGTGTGTGCATTTTAGCAGCAATGTTTCTTTCATAAATGTTTTAGTTTAAAAAGAAATAACAAGATAGATTTTATTTTTTTATTTAACTTTTCTACAATTCTTACATGCTTCATTTGTGTCGGAAGTAATTAATATAAAAGTGTTCCGTAATTTTTGATATTTCAAGCGAATTCAGACTATTCACAGACCATTTTCAACGATGTTATTTTGTCCGGTGTTGTTATGTCCTCATGGTTTTTTTCAGTTTTTAGTGTTTTTCTTATTTTATTTTAAAGGCGATATATTTTAAGATGGCACGTGATACGCCTAGCGTGCATCGCGTGAGCGTCTGTCTGTTGTTTGGATATTGAAAACTTCATTTCCACTGTTAAATATTATATGTTTGATGATGAAAGAAAATTATCTGATATATTATGTCTCTCTTTTAGTCATGTGCCTTTGATATTGCAATAATAATAACCCTATGAAATCTTAACTACCGATGATTAACATAGCGTAATATATTCAATGCCCTGTACAAGATTGTTTTTCTTCTCAAAAGCCAATTACATATATTGGACAGGCTACCTCTTCCCAGAGTAGATGCATTATATACCACCTATCTAGTAATAATAGTGAAATAAATAAATAAACAAATAAATAAATACACAAGTAAATAAAGAAATAAAGAAATAAAAACATTTATTAACCCATAACTTAAGAAAATCTTTTGTTGAAAATACTAAAATAATTTTCAAATTACAATATGAAAGGCATTTTGCTATAAGAGAGGCAGAATAAGGAAAAAATTATTCTACAAAAAACATACATTATTTAACAGTAAAAATTGAGTTTCGAAAGATTAAAAAATATAGACAAACGCACACAAGTTTCCTATCACGCGTATCACGTTTGAAGACATCTCCATATCAAAAAACAAAAAGTATAAAACCAGGAAATTTGCATTAGAGGCCAACATGAGGATATAACAAATCGAAAAAATAACATTCTTGAAAAAGGCTAGTGATGTGGCTAAAAGTGTTTATAAATTCCAAAGTTATGGAATATTTTTAAATGTCTAATATTCATAAAAAATTACACATGCAAAAGGTAATGGGAAAATTATGACAAAATGAATATAATCTTTCTTATCACTCGTCTTGAACTAGAGACACACACACACACACACACACACACACACATATATATATATATATTTATATATATATATATATATATATATATATATATATACATATATTCTGCGTAAAAATAATAGATCACATAATGTAATCAACAAAACTTAAATATCATGCATATTCATTAAGAATAGCCTTTACTGATCGAATTACCACCACTTTAAAATTTATATCAAGTTGAAATAAAAAAAAATAATTAATGCTCAGGATGTGCGTAAGTGACAACATACCTTTGTATTCCTTATTTTACATGACTGCCAATTATATTTATGCACCTGTGAAAATAAAGGTATCTCCTGTTCATTTTTGCATGTATGTAAAAAAAAAATAGCATAGTTAAACTAATAATGATTGATAATGCTACAAATACTGATCGGAACGATTTGAATTGCATGTTTGTACCGTGTGGCAATTTTCTTTATAATTTGAAGCACATTCGTGTGACGGGATCGCAATCAAGACATGACTATATTCGAAAAATAACTGCAGAAAAATGCACATAATGCGATGTTAAAGTGTCGACATTTTAAATTTTAAATTTTGCGCATGTACGTTGTTTGTTTTGATGTAGTTGACAGCTGCATAGTATAGTAGGGTCAGTTGGACAATGACTGTGAGAAAAATAGCATCATGACGCATTTCACAGTTTCTGAAAACAGATGATTCTTTTAATGTGGCCACGTCAGTCTTCCGATTGCAACCTCAATGAGCGAGATACCAGGAAAAGATTTTGTAACACCAAGAAGTACCTGTGGCTAATATTGTGGCTGCATTAACCAACTTACTCGAAGAGGCCCTCCAGCATTTTTGCGGATGATTTTGTAGTAGTTCAGCCAATAGCGATGTGTTTATTTAAAAATATTTCTGTTTAATGTAGGTATACATATCTGTTACAATGAGATGTCAATGTTATTTTTGAATCGCTTTTGTAATTTACACGACGATTTATCCATCGCACCTTGAGATGTATATATATACACACAGAGAGAGAACAAGAGAGAAAAAGAGAGATACACACCGATTGTGGAACAGAGAGAAAAAATGAAAGTTGTTGAACAACTAGCACTGCATGGTTTTCTAATTCTAATGGCACTTGCAGTTTTCACGATATGTAACAATTTTCATTTTGTTAGCTCTATTAGTTAATTGTTTTGATTTTGTTGCAATAAGCCCTGTTGACCAAACCCCACTATTATACTTCTATTTTCATTTTATCATAAAATAAAAAAAACAATAATGAAAGAGATTCTCCACTTCCTGATTGAATGAATAACAGAGATCTAGTAACATAACATTTTATCAATTTTCATTTGCATAGAATACGTAATATGTTTACAAACAGAGCACATTAAGTGAGCAACCGACGTATGGCTAAAACATCACTGACTGAGTTAAAAGGATAATATTCTAGTTATATTAATGTGAATTTTATTATTCGTCACCCCATACGTAATTACTAAAGTTGTTATGAAACTTTAAATATAATTTATAGAGGAGACGTATTTATAGATGCGTTTTTCCCCAAGAATTTCATGTTATTAAAAAGAAATATAACAAAATATATTTTCAAAACTATATCTGAATGCTGCATCACTCTATGCCAAACGCGGTGAAAATCAAAGAATATCCATAAATTAGATCCATTACATTTGTATTAGTTCCTTCATTAAGCCCGGCAGATATATTATGTATTTTCAATATATTTTACCTTTTATCGGTTGCTTCTCTTTTAGAGAGTTCATACGGTACTGTTCGTTTAATGATTTCGAATGCTTACTCGCTTAATTACACCCGAAAGCCTGCTTATTCACCAATACCAAACACACGAATCACTTCTCTTTTTTTCCCATGAGGTTTTTCTTTTTCTAAATTTATATTCCATTCAGAAATCGCAAAAAAAAATCACAAACGGACATTTGGTTGTGCTTACTTTTTTATTTGATAGCAAATATCATTGATACAGCGTATAAACAGCGTATTTATACTTCTGCTTGATTTAGAGTCCCTGTGCCAATACTTTGAAGAAATACACAGCACATTGATTCGATTAAATAATATTTTGATTTGCTCAAACTATGGAAACATCATGCGCCATTTTTTTCATTTCTTTGGATCCAAATACGCATTGGGATAGTGAATGATACTTTCCAAATTCTAAGCAAGATATTGAGAAACAGAAAAATTAAACTAGAACAAATAAAAGACATGGAACTATTATACAATGGAAGTTCTATATAGCTTTCTACACGAATCCTTCACTTGTCGTGGTGAAGAAACATGCTTGTTACTTAGAATAATGATGCTGACTGAATAGCTTCTGGTATGATCAATCAAAACGGCAAGTTTGTATATAAGAGACCAGAAACTAAATATTTAACCAACATGAATCAACATTGTACCATACAGAAGTTTTCAAGCTATAAATGTTAATCAAGATTGCAAATAATATTTCAAAACTAATCGATTTGATCCCATTGTAATTGAATCACTGAGGTCGATTTTTTGTTTCCTTGTGTGAAATATGAATCACATGCGCGTGGATTTTTTCTATGAGACAGAACATCACCACCTAAAAATCTTAATCTCAGTTGACCAAGGAAAGTTGAACAAGGCCAACATCATCGAATATAAACACACACACACACACACACACTCAATACACACACATACACACACACACATACACATATATATATAAATATTAGCAATAATTATTAGGCCACCCTAGTTCTTTAAAAGAAATGATGCATTTTATACTATTGTAGTATTTATTGTCAAGTAGATAATTCTAAATAAAAATAGAATGAATATTTTGTTATTGTTACTTTGGAAAATGAGGTATGTAAACAAAGATGAACGTTTCCAAATCACCCTAAATTTCCTTCATTCTTTCCTTGATGAAATTGCAGTATAGTTAATTATTAAATGTTAAATTTATTTAATGCACATGTTATTTTGTAGTGTTAACAAATGTTCCATTCTCTTTTCATTTACAATTATTCACTTGGCAATAAAAACTAAAACATATTATGAAATACATAATTTTTTAACCACTTGCGCAGCCTAATAATTACGGCCGGTACAGTACAGTACACACACACACACACACACACACACACACACACACACATACATACATATATATATATATATATAAATATATACATATATATATATAGCGCTGCTAAATCTTATGATTGAGTTAACGGTTTTAGTTAACATCGAACATACTTTTCTCTAAATATAAAATAATGTAAATTGTCCATTACTAAATTATACTATAATATCTCGTAGAAATTATTTTACAAAAATAAACGAACAACACTGTTTACAACTCCAACAAATCACATATAACTACTCCTAATTCTAATCTCAAAAAATCAGTTTAACAGTTGACGTAGTAAAAAATAAAAATTTTAAAAGTCGAAACGGCTATTAAAAATTAGTATCTACCCATCTAAATAATGTATATTCCGTATCAAAATTAGAGTGTGATGCTTGGCTTTTATGCTACATTGTTTCCTTCGCAACCCAAATTTTCAACTCCATAATTCAACCAAATTCTCACTTTAGCTTTAGCAATATTAACACACCTACGAGCATGTTGTTGAACATTTTCAAATTTCTAATCCTTATTTTTTTGAATAACCATGACGTTATCTTCTATTTCCTAAGTAAATTATTTTTCCAATTTATTTTAAAATATCACCTGACAAAAACAGTATTGTTCCTAAACATTTAAATATTTTTGTACCAATGCTTTTAATAACCATTGTAATAATTGTAAGTTATACAAAAAGATGTTTAGATTATCTTGGACTAAACAGCGAGAGAATATTGAAAAAAACTGAACCCATTATTTAGCACCAGGAAGAGTTAGTTGAAGTTTCTAAAGAACATAATATAATCGAAGGCTTGGAAAATTTTATACACACCAGAGATACTAAATTCTCGTTGAATATATTTAAAAGTTTTCTTACCATGCTAAAACAAGTTTTAAGATATTTAAAAAAGAATATATAATTACGATATACAAAGGAGGAAATAATGTAGAAATCCTTCATAGCCAATGTCCCGGTGAGATATGTCATATAAACGAAGATTTTTGTTTTTTCTGTTGATAAACAGGAGCTGGATTTTTGGTAGTAAGTAGTAATCTACCATGTGAAATGTTCAATTGTACCTTGAAAAAGACTGCCCGATGTTTTTTTAAAATTTATTGCGTATGAATATATTATATTTCTAGGATCCGAGAGAAATATGGTTAGTATCAAAAGCATTGAGCGATAAAATCATGATAAGCACCAATAAAAGAAGACAAAGAAGGACCGACAAAAGTGTAAATGATATAAATGGAGCCGGCCTGAAATGCAACAGTCGGCGAAGATCATTTACAGATGTGCGCAGGCATAGATATCACAATTAAGAAAAACCCTAGAATTAAAAAATGTGGGGAATTTCAGGTTATATAAATTATGTGTTCTTCTGGCCTAATTCAGAAAATCGAGACAACACAGAGGATAGTGAAAAGAAAAGCCAACACGACCTCGTCGACAACTTCCTTCAAATCTGTCATACGTGCGTAATTCTTTCTGGCTACCCACCACACTACACATCCCTCACTGGCAAAGAATAAAATTACACACACACACACACACACACACACACATATATATATATATTTTTATATATATATATATATATATATATATATAGATATGTATATATATGTATATATATATATATATATGTCCTTGTTTGTCGGTATCCGAAAAGATACAATATAGTAGTCATTATTGAAGAACCAGAAGAACCAGATTGTATACTACATGAACACCAAGATCTTGAGTATTTTCTGAAATATGGAAATGATAGAATCACGAAAGCAAATAAACAATTTGTATTAAATAATCTAAATTAAATGCGTTTCAAATTTATTCTCGTGACTCAATATCTTCAATTATAATGATTGCTGTAGACAAGAACATTTATGAAATACATTCAATTGTTACAACATTTAAGAAAATTACAGCTACAATCTGATTTATGATAAATACCAGCGCAAATTTTCCTAATCCTTTTCATATTCTATTCCATCATAAATTGATTTCTGTTAATATCTAAATGAACAATCTCAATACAATATTATTTAAAAATATTTGTTGATTAACTGAAAATAAAATATCTGCATTTTCATAGTTAGAATATTTGATATTTAAAGGTTTCTGATACTGAACCTATCTAGACAATTATGTCATATGTACTTTATAATAGGAGAATTACTATTTTGCAAATGAGAATACTCTTAATCTTGAAAATATGTGTAGCGCAGCCTCGGGAAACTATTATATATTTAAGTTCGAATTCAAAATTTCAGTTTTTATTTACTATATGAGATATAATTAAAAGTAAACATATTTTTTTAAATTTTACAATAATCTGATATGGACATCGTGAAAGATTTCATAAACCTTCATTTATAAATCGAAATAATTCTTGTTTTTTACTGTAACTATTAATTCGTATACAGGATAACCTTCTACAGTATCTTGCATGTGCCATGTCATTTTATGGCGTGTGTGACCAGCGCTTTGCACAATCTCATTGCTTTTTATTTGTATATAAATATCGTCTTTTTTACTGTATCTCTTCTTCACTATTCTGTAAACCTTTAATATATTTCTCAGTGTTTGTTTATTACCATTTTAGATATACTATTTCTGACTGCACCCGATCGATTTATTAGAATGAGCAAATTTTAGAGTAAGACAAGAAATAATAAATTAAAAATAAACCATCATATGTCTTTTTGGTTTACTAGAATTTCCGATTTTCGAATCTTTTCTTGTCTTGGTCTAGACTTGAGGACCTCAGGGTCGCATCCAATTTCCATAATCTCGGATTTCAGTTATTACTACGCGGCTTTTTCTTACTCACATGAATGCAGTGCAATTTTCTCTCTTATTTAGGAATCTTGGTTCAATATATACGGAATAGATATTCTAATTTACGATTTTCTCGACAATCGGAAACTTCGATTGATAATCTCCGTGTAGTCCAAAACACAAATTATAGCCAAATTTTTCGCCGGCTCTCTCACGAGATTTTTATTCAGAATAAGATATTGCACTTCTGCTGGACAAAATAAGATATGATGAATTAAAAAGGAATATATTTTGAATTAAACTTCAGAGAAATGCTGATTCCTTCAATACCGAATGTCCTGGTTAATAATCGAATTATAAAAATAACTTTCAAATAAAATAGATCAAAATAACTGATAAATTGACTCAAGCGCGAAAATGTTTCACCTATTCAGCGGGAAAATAGATGGGTGAGTTATAAAAAACAGGAATTAATATCTCAAAAATCTCAAGTACAACTTATACCTAGAAATTGGCAAGATATATTTCATCACCCAGTAATTATATCTGAATCTGCTGACATTTCTATATATATTACTCGCTGCAGAAAAAGCAAGAACAATTTATTACTAGATATTTATAACTATAAATATAAATCGTTATTCTTTATTATTATGTTGGCATTTTTCATCATAATCTGATTTCTACGATGGTCGCTCTAACTACCAAGACGGCGAGAAGACTTAAAGTAGGTCGTGGTTTGTTATCATGGCTGCATTTCATGTTTTTTCTATATCCACTAACATCCCTAGCGTAACATAGAGAATGTTCTCCTTAGTTTGTGTGCTGCAGTTAAAATGACAATTTCTTGTATATCTCTTAAGCTGGGGTTTACAGGGATTCTTTCAAAGTTTTGTTTTGTTCCATTTTTTATCTTTCCAAGTGCACCTACTATCACTGGCAAGATTCTTGTTTTCAATTTTCACTTTTTATTTCAATTTTCAGGTCTTTATATTTTGACAGTTTTTCGAATTCCTTGGTTGCTGTGTTACATTCCGCTGGTGTAATCCCATAGAAGAGTGGGATCTTCTTATAATGTAGCCGGTGCTGTGTGTCGTTCATACAATTAATTGGTTACATATTTTCCATAGGTTTTGCACATTGTCCAATGTAAATATTGCCGCAATCTATCGTGACAATTTTTATATTCATTTGGGGCAAGTATAGAACATCCTGACATTAGATGGTTTATTTTTCTTGGTATTTATCACAAAACCTGCATTTTGAATCCACAGTATTATGTATAATATTATGTTTAATAATTGTCTGAAAGTTCTTAGTAAAAAGACTTAGGTCTTGCGATGTAAGAATAAACCCTTCAGTCTCAGACTTTAATCCAGATGCACGTAATCATCGATGAGTATTAATTTTATCAACATTGAATTTATTGGCACGATATAGATATTGGTCATGCAGAGGTTGATTTTGCCAGAGTTGTTTCATCAGTTCAAGAGCTTCATGCTTGGCTTTCTTTTTCATATATTTTTGCCGTAATAGTTGGTTCTTGGTTTCTATTTTGCTATTTGACAGAATCCATATAATAAATCTTGTTTTTATTTACTGCCTTCTTTCATTATTTAATTTTTTTCTGTTTTCATGGTGTTTAACTAATTGTATCATCCAGTCCTTTGTTCTTTCTATGTATGTTTGTAAACCAATAGCCGTTGTCTTCTATGAAAATTCTAGCTGAATAAGACTTCTTCCACCCTCTTTACGGGGCATGTATAGACGGTATATATCAGCTTTTGAATGATGCATGATATGCTTAGAAAAAACTTCCTTGTTTTAGAATTCATTCGGCGTTTAGAGGCCTGTTCAATATGTTGAAACTATACTGAACCCGTGGAATGGCAAGACATAATTCTGTTCTGAGATTTCAATTCAGTTATTAATATCAGTCGTATCCTTCTATAGTACTCTTTACGCACTACTGTTTTCATTTTTTTATGGTGAATTTTTTCAATCATTTACACCAAGGTATTTGTAGGCTTCTTCTGGCTTTATTCTTTTTATTGTTACAGCAGGGTCTATGCTAATTGAGGATGTTTGTTGTACCGATCCTCGAAAATGTGTAATTTAAGCACATTTATTCAATTTGAATTTCACTTCAATGTCTTCACTGATGTACTTTACAGTTTGCAGAAGACCTTCAAGCTCATTATCATTTTTAACATACAACTTTAAGTCATCCATGTAAAATAGATGATTTAATGCATAGTAGTGTCATGTGCGTTGTGGTGCATTGGATATCGGCTCAGAACAAGAAATCGAGGAAACGAGTTCGAATTCCAGCTGAATTCATTGCATTCACTTACGCGCAAATACCCTTGGGAAAGGTATTAATCCGCCTATTCCTTCCAGTTATGGATTAAATAACAGGACAGATTGGGTTCTGTAGCCTTGGTGGGCAACCAGTCTACCGCAGAAGGCAATGGCAACCTACTCCGGGGTAATATTCTGCCCAGTCAGTCATGTCTCTTTCGAGACATGATCGCCCAAGCGTGTATCACGTATGGCACTCAACTAACTGATTTTTGTAGTAAATGACTGTTTGCAAAGGAAATACGAGGAGACGAATGAAATTTACGTGGGGTGATATCCCACTCAGTTTAGGAAATATTCATTTAAAATTTTAGAACACGAGGAACGCTTTTTAACGCTTGTTATCAATAAACATCCTTAACTTCGTCCGTCTTTACTAATCTTGTATTAACATCTCTCTCCCTAATAATATATTAAACGCATATTCTCTAACCCTCAGTAATCTTTTGCGTTTTACTGGCTTTATGTCTTCGATGGGTGAAATTAAAAAATATATATATCTAGGAAATAAATGCAAAATGCTTAATCAAAAGATGGATAATCTCTCGTCGATATCCGAAAGCGCATTAGAACAGCAAAACACGGATACAAATAGCTAAAGACTGTGCGCCGAAGAAGCTTACAGTAAGAAACAACGATTTTTTTTAAATTTTGTCATATCAGTTTTCATATACGGCAGAAAATGCGGGACAACGTGGTTTTACATTATACCCTAGACAGAGTTCATAAGTAGCGAAGACGTTTTCAGGAAAATGGAAACATAACCAATGCACTTCTCAGAATCTGTTAAAATTGGTAAATGCAGAGAGAAAAAAATAGGGCTGGGAAAAATGGACACTCGCATGACATACCGGGGAAAAAATTGAAAACAACCATTATCATATCTGACTAGCGTGCGTAAAGAACAAATCAACAGAGCTTGCTAAGTTGTACAAGCGTTAGAATATTGTAAAAGTCAATGATTTCTCACAACAAGAAATGGAATGGCGCAGAAGAATATTTACACATGACGATAATTTTCATTTGCTCAAAATATAACAGATGGTGCAGACACATTTTTGAACACTTTATCTTGTTGTAATTTGCAATCAGTGTGAAAAATAATTCGAGGTTCCAACTATAGAAATCCTGTCGGAGATATAGAGTTCGCTTTATTTGAATACTCCTGAGAGTTATCGTAAATATTTGCGACCCTCAATTCGCTTGCAATCAATTGACAATCCTGATAAAATTGATGGGATCACAACAATTATTTCATCCTATTGTTTTACATACCTGTCTTAGTAAAATCAAAATGTAAAATATCATCTTAATTCGAACTTTTTCGTTCGGGTAATTACTTAGCAAAGAAACTAAAAGAAATTTCAGTATTTTTAAGAGTCCCTGTCTTTTCAGTGTTTGCTTGGCACAAGATCACTGTGAGTCGTTACCAACAGGGATACATATCTTTTAAAATTTTATTTGTGATTTGAGAAATATACATTCTAATTATCGGCTGTAATGCGTTCTACACTTACAATGTTATTATCACAGACGAAGAACTTCACAGATGAATACTCTTATTACATTCAGGGAAACATTCTATACCAAATATCTCGAATTAAATTTACCTATATTTTTATATTAAGCTTAATAATTGTAGTCTGCCAAATTCATTCTTACTAAATAAAATCCAATTATATTTTGTTCACGGATATATTTAAAGTTTTTATAGTGATATTGTCACTTCGAAATTTTTTTCTTTTTATAAACTACCGAAGGTTTTGATGGAAAGAAGTATTTAGAACTTTTGAAAAGATCTCTATTTAATTTTTTAAAATTTTTCCAGATCAGATAGACGTTCAATATATATATAAAGTAATTTGGTAAAATGTCAATGTATATGTCCTGTCGTGTCTAAACGAACTCCAAAATATTTTTTGTTGTTCTTCTTGTTCTATACGACTTTGGTTTGTCACAAATCAGAACAGATTTTTCCCTACTAACTAGAGTAGGAGACTTTTCGACAAAACATTTACGGACGTGTTGCAGCCGCTGGAGATATAAATTTGTATTTTCTTCTCTTTCAAAATACGTAATTAAATTCATAATACGCTAAATATACATAAAACACATATTACATGCGAAAATTAACCATCATTGTAATAACAAAATGTTTAATATGATTGCATTTAAGTAATTTTATTGTTGAAACAGTCCATTTACAAGGCCAGTTTGTACCCCAGATATCACTGATTTAAAAACTAAGACACTAAAAATCTTTAACAAAATTATAGATAAAACAAACAGATACGCAATAGATCAGATACTTCCGAGTATTTAAATTAGAAAGTAATAAGCTCCTATAATTAATTTGTTTTATAGTGCACATTCATGAAAACAGATATTCAAGTATTTTCCACACACACTGTTAGATGTTTTTCATTTTAACATAAGAGAGTCAAAAAGTTCTAAAGCTTATTTGTCGAAACGCGTCGTTAATGAAATGTTCTCCTTCGTTTTTTCATCTTTATTTTGTTTCGGATATTAATAAACATTTTACAAACACGTATTACACAGTTTATAATTCTAAAATTCTTCTATGACAAATTTCCTTGTATCAATAATGATGTTCTAATATTTCAGTGTTTAATAATTATGTGCTAATATTTTATTTTACGTTAATTTTAATTCTATTATGCAAAGGGTAATACTAAAGATTATTCGAATTAAAGAAACTCTACTTTCTTTCCTGAAGACGCTGTTTTGCATTACAACATTTAAAAGTGAAAAAGTCATGAATCCATTTTAGAATATATGTTGTCTGTTTCTGAGATTTCAACTAAAGAATTGATAAAAGGGATTAAAGACACTCTCGTAACGATCACAAAAATATTCATGTTATGCAAAATCGATTAACTTAGTCTTCTTAATGCAGAATCCTGACCGTTTAAATTTTCACATTACTTGATATCTATGTGTTCAAATTATTCGTGTAAGATCGTGTTAAAATCGTTATATATGTCTCTGATAATCACAGCTGAACTGAAGCGTTCGTGTGTTAAAACAGAGGACAAAACTGAAAGTAATATGATTAAAAGGAAAACTGTGAGTGACAGTTGCGTCTAAGTCAACGAAGAGGAAGCAAGAATAGAATTAAAAGGCCAGAAGTTTATCGAAAGATCAGGATGGTGCCTCTTAAAGACAACGCCCACAGAGTAAATAAGCAAATATATTAATATGACATCAAAATTAAGGGGACCATGATTACTAGATTTCAACAGAGTAATTTCAAAATAGTATAAATTAATGGGTAATATCAATAGAAAAATATGCTGAAAATTTCTTAGGGTTCAAATAATTGGGTGGCCGATGTGTCGAAATGAGAATATCAAGGAGAAAAAAATTACACGACAAGAGAAATAGTACAGATTATGTCTGATGCAAAAGGAAGCCGGAAAACAATGCATTTTGGCGGCATATGCGTGAAACCCCAGACATGCGGAAAAGAGCTAAAAGATATTTGCTCGAAACAGAATTAAAGTAAAAAAACATCATAAGAAATAGACTGTGAGAAAAGCAAGAAAGAAAAAAGTTAACACTCCTTAGCGACCTGAAAAAAAAAGATATAATAGATGCAGACGATTAGTGAAGTCAGTGTTTATCCAAGTAAGTCATAGGTAAATAAAAATAATCTATCATATATGAAGTCGAGAAAGAAAACACAAGGCCAGTTATATCAAAAGATATATAAACAAAACAAAAAAAACAAAAGCAGAAAAAATATCACATACTGAGAGAAAGGTAAATGTCGCTTAACTACAATACGGTATGATATTAACATATTAAAATATATGAAAATAAATACGCTATGCCAAAACCAGGATTACAATAAGAATTATGATTATATAGTATTGTATAAAAGAATGATCAAACTTCTGATTTACTTAGCTAGGAAAAATATTACTAATAATTGTACCACCCCAGTGGTCCGTCCTAACAATTTCTCCGGCGGCCGTTCTCCACGCTGTAATGTTGCCGGGAGTTTGTTAAAAATGTCGGCCGGACAGCTGGGGGTACAAGATTGACTATAAGGAACGAACTTCCACAACTTGGATGAGTTTAAAAGGATGCTTTATTCGTTTAGAGTTAGCCTTGTCGGGTGGGGCAGGCGAATGTGTCACACAGCTCTAACTCTAATTAATGGAGATCAACAAACCCAAACTGAACGAAACAAGACGAACGGAGATCCTTCCTTCAAGCTCGCACCCGGCTGACTCCTTTCACTTAACTCGTCTTCACTGAACTTACTCGGAAAAAAACCTGAATTTATCTAAAATTGACCGGAAACCTGGGAATCCGGAAATGCTCTAGACACCGGCGACTGTAAGTCTGAAATTTCAGTTATCTTTTTTTTTTAATCTTAATAAGGCTTCCGCCGGAAAAGGCTTAATGTGTGGTCAAGATACAGTAAAGGACAGCCTTTGACCGGGTCATCGAAAACTTACCCGCTGACCTTTATCACTGAGTCAAATATTTACCGGAGGACAATTTTCCTCATAAAAGAAAAAGAGTTTATTTATTTTTTTCCTCTTCTTTTTCACTTTTCTTAAATATGTTTTTAAACTATTTTCTATTCTAATCTATTTTCTATTTTAATCTATTATAATAAAATACATATATGTCTAGTTATCGTGTCACATAATAAAAAACTCTAATAGCAACAGCAACAATAATAATATATATTATATATTGTCTTACGCCTATGGCACGATTCGGAGATTTATGTTTTATACTCTCATCAGGTGCATATTTCAAACTGACATTTTAATAGATTTGAATTTAATTCCCTCGATGTTTAGGTGTATGAAATTTTATAATATTATTTTAAGGCTTTTTAATACAAAGACTAACCATTTAAGTATTCTAAAATTACATGTAGGCAAAAATTAAAAATACAATTTGAAATATAATATAAAAATAAAAAATATGAAATTATTAAAATGCAGAGAGAAATCGAAGGTGTGTAAATCATAAAAAAGTAAAACTTTAAATATTCTAATGTTACATGTAAATATAAAATTACATTTAAAAGATTTTCAAGCTTCAAATTTAAAAATTTAATACAAATAAAAAATAAAAATTGAAATTGAAAAATAAGCAATGCATGGGGCGCCTTTCATAATTGTTAAATAATATTAGTTAAAGAAAGAAAGAAAGAAAGAAAGAAAGAAAGAAAGAAAGAATAAGTGGCAAGCGTATAGATAAATTTATATAAAAACGGTTCGAAGAATTTAAATAAGAATTATTTCTAAGAGAGCATGTGTCATTTATTTAATGTTAAATCATTTCGATTTACACAGTACTTATTTATACCATGAAATAGAGAATAAATTGAGTTCAGATTTCTAAAATTTGATTTCTGCTGATACAGTGTATGACTATCTCAAGTGATTAAACTCTACACTTTTTTCCTATAAGGAGAAGCAACCCTGAAACCCATAATATTGTAATGTACAATTAGAAAAGATTATAAAAAAAACCTTGCAAATACACAATAATGAATAAAAACTTATTTGAACCATACGAAATTAACACGATTTTTATTAACACTTTTAAAATTTTATCCATTATTATAATTAGAAAAATGATCACAATTCTTTTAAAATTTAATGATTAATCGATATTTTTCATTCAATAATGTCCTTAATATGTTTTATTTATTTTAGGAAAAATGCTTATCAAATTAAAGAATTTCATAGTTTTATTGCATTTTTTGTTTATTGATGAGAGCATATTTTTCGAAATGAAAATGTTTAAAAAAGCAATAAATGATTTACATTCCTCAGCCAAATCCTGCGTTTAATTAATAAATCCTATCTTCCCATTAAAAGCTACTTTCATAAAATTTCATGTATTTCCATGTAAGTGGGTAAAAGATTTAAAAAATGTTTTCCCAAGGTTTATAAAAATAATAATTTCAAAAAGAATTTCATTTATTAGTGTATAAGTTCTGAAAGTGTCATTAAAATTATTTGACTTTTGCAAAATTTTCTATTAATGTGCTTGTTACCAGACAAAACAGCAATAATATTACGTTTTCAATTGTAAAAACTCGTAACGATTTGATTTTCAGATAACTAAAATCTAAACAAAACATTTTCAAAAATTTTGAGCCTGTTAGAAGAGATTAATATTTTTTAAATAATTAAAATATTTTGATCTTTCCTCTTCATAATAACATAAATATCCTGATGAAAAAGTTCATTTTTATTAAGTACGATGTCTGATACATACTATGGTGCTTTTCGGAGATTTACTGGAGGGACCTTATATATGAATAAAACATTAATTTTGCTGTATTTAGTTTTTTTTAGACAAAAACAATTTTAAATTGATTTATAGTTCCGTTAAGAATATAGATTAATATTTTTCAAAACATAATACTGGGATGATAAAATAAATAATTGCCCTATTTAAACTACATCAATCACCCTCATAATAACAACAATTACACTTCAAAAAATAATTGCAACTGCAAAAGAAAATATTTGCCTAATGAATTGTCAATGTATATCCAAAACAATTGTTTATAGAGCTCGAATACATTCGCAAGAAGATGATGTTAAATTTTACTTTAGAAACACTTCTAGCTGGTGGAAGAAAGGATTTAACAAACACATGTCGTCATTAAATGTCACAAAATATACTAATAGTATAGCTGTATCCATATATTTTAAAAATCAGAATCAAAAACATGAACTTAATTATTACTTGGGATATCGTATCTAAACCTATATTTTACACCGGAAATGGAGATAGATGCAATTTATGTCTTTTAGAAAATATTTCCTCTTGAAGTGTATTAAGTCAGTTAAGTGCAATACGTGATACACACTTGGGCGATCATGTCTCGAAAGAAACATTACTGACTGTGCAAAAGATAATCCGCAGTAGGTTGCCATTGCTTTCTGCGGTAGACTGGTTGCCATCCAAGGCAACAGAACCGAATCTCTCTTGTTATTTAACCCATAACTGGAGGGAAGAGACAGATTAATACCTTTACAAAAGGTATTTGTGCGTACGTGAATGCAACGAATTCAAGTGAAATTCGAACTCGGCAGCCCGATTTCTCGGTCCGAGTCGATATCTACTGTACCACGAACGCACATTTAAAGAATATTAATAATCCTAATTAACTGAACAAAAAATTTTATTTTATGATGACAAGCTCTCATTATAAAAAAACGTTACACTGAAACCGATAAAATGCGACCGCAACTTCTACTCTAACAGTTTCTTTTCTCGTACTTCCCGACTGTGGAATACCCTTCCACATGACTGCTTCCCCGACGGCTACAATCTCCAGGAGTTTAAATGTAAGGTTAATAGACACCTCCTGACACAATAACTCGCTTCCATTCTTTCAAACCCTCTTCACATCCTTCCAACTACCTATCACCCACCTTCTGACGTTTTCTATATCTAAACACTCTTTCTATTTACCTTCCCCTGTGTAGCCCCAAGCGCAATAGTGGCAGTGGAATGCCTTGCTTGGGGTGAAACGATTAAAAAAAGTTACTTAAATAATGAGACACAGATTGATATAAATTGCTCTAGACCTTTGCAATTTCCTTTCCAATTTATCTCATACATTCCTTATTTTTCCATCTTTTCTTCCGCAGATATTACCCTTAAAAATTCTCAATTACGCTCCTATTTTTCGCTCGCTAAGATTGTTTATTTAACATTTATGTTTTAATTTTTAATTTTATTTCATATATTCATTTTATTTAAATATCTAAAATTTTAAAATTTAATATTTTTAATTACATGCAATGTAAGAATATGACATTTTTACGTTTTATGATTTACTCCTCTTTGATGCTTCTCCCTACATTTTAAAAGTTTTAATATTTTCATATTTTATCTTATATTTTAAATGTTAATTTTAATATCTAATGTTTGAAGTGGTTCATTTCGTACCTTTTAAAGCTCTTTAACTTGAAATCAATCTCATCACCTGATACAAAGCAGTTAATGCTGAAACAAAATGGCTATTCTTACAGTAATACCATAAAGAGTTATGTTATATATATATATATATATATATATATATATATATATATATATACGCAAACATGCTGACAAATACACATAAACACATGGCTATAACCATTGTTTTTAGCGATGTTTTGAATTAATTTTAATGCACCTATAAATTGTTTTCATGGTATGCTGTCATATTTTCAAATTACCATCTACTTTTATTTTCAAATTACCATTTTACTTTTTGATTGGTCCTCAAAATCAACGTAAAATATTTTCCTTACTGAGGTTTGGATAGTTGGGAATTTATTAAAACTCTTCATCTCAGAATAATCATTATCACTTGAGAAGACAAAAAAGTGTTAAAAAACAGCCAATTAATTCTGATGTTATAACATGCTTATTACATACTTTTTTTTATAGATATTAATATATTTTTGATAAATGAAACATTAAAAAAGTAACACCTCAAAATGATTCATATTATTACTTAATATCTAATTTTCATACAGTTCATATTATTTTTTACTTCGATAAAAATTGAACAATTAACATAATGGACTACTTTTGTAGTACAATCCCCCAAATCATGTACATAAAAAAATATTTGAAAAGAATATATGATTTTTGACATTTCTACCAGACAATTTAGCTGAACAATTAGAAGAAATCTAAGGCAAATAATTGAAAATGGCCTGTTATTCTGTAAACGTGGTTGGGCTCTTAATCACCAAATAGATGTATGAAAAAAAGTAAAACGAAAATAGATATGTGGCATTCTAAAGACGTAGTCCCACGTAAATTTTAGATTCGTGTTCATAATAATTACCTTCTTCGTAACCGTGTCAAACTCAAATGAATCGTGATCGCATAATTTGAATAATATTAAGTCCGTCTACAATACGGTATATTTGATGGTACTGAGTAAAGTAAGACATTTCCTGTCGACTTGTGCTGATTTATTCTATCTTCAAAGAACAACAGTATAGATTTGGTCTGAACTTAATTATAAATGAATAATGTATTTTTTTTTTAATTTTGAAAATCGTAGAAAGTAAATATTAATCTTTCTTATTAAAACCCCTGAAAAAAATTATGAACTGAACACACTTAAACGATATTCTCTTAGTAATTTTGTTTTAATTTGACGTAAATAAATTGATTTCAAATGATTCAAAATATTTTTGTTTAATATCTGAACATTTTGCTCGATGGTCCTTAAACAATCTAGAATAGACTATTTCCAAGATTTTAAATGCAACGTCAATTACCATCATTTATCCGCTTGACTCCCATATTTCTCTAATTTTATCGCCAACACCACATGAATATTTTCTTCTCGCTTTTTCACTTTACTCTTACGCAACTCTCTTTAAACTAGTATTCCCATCTTTTTCTTACCATTTCTCTGACACCCTCTGTAACTGATTTCTCTTAGCTTCCTATTTCTCTTTGCGCATCTCATATGTAAATTCACTCTCCTCTTATGTCGAACCCTGTGCTCTGGTGGTAGTATTGCCTTGCTTTGTGGGAAACGATTAAAAAAAATCGTGATGGTATGATTTTTTTCCAAGCTTGTCATGGAATAATTCAATACTGAGGAATAATCTTTGGATGGCCACCCGTATTCGAGAATGCCTGTCCACTAGGCCGGTTAGTTAATCATCATTGCAGATGCCTGCTCAGACAGATTTGTGTCTGTTCAATACTCAACTATGCTGAACAGACATTACACTTTCCTTGAAGTAACGCGTTATCTGTCATGAACAACATTATGAATTTAACGCTCAAAACCTCGGTAACGATGATACGTGACTTTGTGAAAAGACAACCATCGAGGGCTCCTGAACGGTGCCGTCTAACAAATTTTCAATGGTGATGCAAATACTGAGGCCAATATCATCAAGTCAAATTGACTATAGCAAGATGCAAAATGGCGCTCCATTTTCAGAAAGCGAACGTTCTACCCATTCAGCTATGAGCAATCATAAGGAATGTATTAATATTAGTACATGAAGATTTTGAATCTTGGCACAAATTTAGTGAACTGGCACTATAGACACACACAATAACTACCAGATAAGGAAAACACATAAATTGAAGTCTTTCGTCAAGAGAACTAACCGAAAATAATTATTAAATGTAACTTGATGAGAAAATAATGACATACGCAAAAAGATAATCTGTTCTCAACCCTTTATCTGAAAACGTAAGATAAGTCTATATAATAAATATATTAGCAGATGATATTAAAATTAATTACAATCTGTTGTTAAAACTGATTCACTAGAAGAAAAATCATTGCGCATTAAGTAAAGGATTTTATTGAATCATGTATCGGGTCATCTTCAAGAAAATGTGATTCACAATATTTTGCTAGTCATATTCTTGTCAGTATCTATTTTACACATCCGACAATGCATAGGATATTGCTCATTTATTTGATCAGATGCCTCTTCTATGCATCTAGAGATGCATGATGATATTATTAAACTAAATAACAGCAGAGTTATCATTCATGATCTGCAATCTCATATTCCCATCGTTGTAAGGAAATTTCCCAATGTAAATTATTTTGTATTTTTAATAAAAAAAATGTCATAGTAACATTATGAACTTTCTGCTTTGGTACATAAACTTTAGTAAATTTAGCAGAGTAGATTTTACATTTGAAGTGGATATATGTAACCGTTGGTTCTATAATAACAATTTCTCGTTTTATAATAATGAAATGAAAACCTTATCTATGCGCATTGACTTTATTTTGGGGGTGCAGAATGGAATGATTGCCATCGTTGCTCAGCATAAAAAATTATATGTTTCCCTAAATGTCTTGATAATGTCGCTTTTTCTTCAGACAATCATATTTATATTTTACATTCAAGCGGTCAGGTCATAGGTTCCAGATCATCGCCAATGCAGAATCATGATTCTTCACTAATTATTAGTTTAGTGAATTGTCCACATATAATTCCTCTCGCATACTTTACCCCAATTTTCTTTGTTTAATATTGACAGTTTTTGTTTGAAGTTTTTGTATATAAATCTTATTTCATTTAACTGATTTAATACTATTCTGTCAGCAACTGTCAATATCTTTTTATTTTGTGGTTAATTTTTTATATATTTTTCTTTTATTTCCAAGATTCCATCATAATCTGTGTCATTCTCTTGATATTTTGATGTATTTTATTGCCTAAACATTTTTTCTCTTTTTGAACCAATACATTCATTGCCTACACTATTTGTATTATTCAGACGATTGTCCTCATCTTGTTTGCTATCGGTGCAATGAATTTCGAACCAAACCATTTAATACGAACAATGGTTATATCAGCTTCATTCCTTCTGCGTAGCTCTTATTCGTAGGTATGAGATATCTTCCTCTAACCCGACTCTCAGTTACTTGGTCAACACTTCGGTAGCCGGCTATTGAATTCACCAGTATTTGGGGTCAATAATTAAATAAAACCAGCAGCTTAACTCTATGTTGATTTTTGGGAAAAGCAAGAATTGAAGAATGAAACTTTCTTAATTCAAATTTCCTGTGTTAAACTGTGAGGTAAGTTCAATTTATTTTTTAAATCTGTATTTTTCGTTAGTTTTTTTTATCCTCACTTTTTGGCGTTCATGCCTCATTTGGACTTTAACTAAGTTAAAACTTATTTAACTCTCCACTTCTGGAAGTTTGTGGGTTTGTTTGTTTGTTTGTTTTTTTTTTCAAATAGGAGTAGATAGGTCACACTATCGCTCGGTCAATACTACTCCCACGTCTATTGAACTGGAGTAGAGGCTTAACCCTTGTTTCCTGTTTAGGATGTGGTTTCCGGCTTTCTCTTCTCTCTCTTCAGACCTTGGTATTGTTGCTTCCGTGAGTTTCCTGCGATCTGGCCGGTTGGTGGCAACGGCTCATCACTGTGAAGGTACCGGGTTGGCAGTTCCCTGGTTGCTGCTTCCGACTGGTAGTTAGGAGCCCTAACTCTTACGTAGCGTCAAGAGCGGCTGCTCTGATCAACAATTGTATAATATCGGGGTTCTTGTAGTGCCATGTCGCGCATGCATAGGTTTCCCTGCAAACGCTTTCGGTGGGCAACCCCGAGGCCACATCTTGTTGCAGCCCTAGCCAGTTTCCCTCCCAGCACAGATCGTGGATAATGACCGCCAGTATCCTCTACCCTAGGTCCCTTTCTACAAACAGAATCATGATTAAACAAATCAGAAATTACCATAAACCAGTTAAATCCAAACCACCTAAACCTATTAACCTCTCCTTCACTAATATCCGAGGCATTCGTACTAACTTTCCTAGTGTAGAAGCGTTCCTGCATGAAAAGTCCCCTGACATCATTGCGCACTGCGAAACTAACCTCAACTCAACTATTCCCTCCTCTGACCTCTTCATCCCTGGTTATCTTCCCCTTTTAAGGAAGGATTCCACTGTCCACATGCATGGGCTGGGTGTTTATGTCAGCGAACACCTCCCCATAGCTAGGGTGACTTCGCTCGAATCTACTGACCACCAATACATATGTCTCTGTCTGTCTCTCCTCATTTCGGTTAGATACCAATATTTTTTTACCGTTCTCCCACCTCTCCTGACTGCTCCCTACTAGTTAGCATTGCTGACAACATAGATAAGGCTATTTCCTATCACCCATTCGCTCACATATTTGTATTTGGAGACCTCAATGCCCATCACTCTGAGTGGCTTGAAAACGCCGTTACTGATCCAGCGGGCATTCACGCCATGAACGTTGCTATTTTCCAATACCTTACGCAAGTGGTGGACTTCCTCACTCGCTTCCCAAGCACTCCCTCGGGTCATTCCTCACTGCTAGATATATGTTTCACCTCTGCGCCTGACGCCTGTCAAGTCTCACAGCTTTTCCCTCTCGGAAACTCCGACCACGCTGTAGTCTCTCTCAGAATCTCTTTCCATTCTCATTCCCCCCAGGAGCCCCCTACCTATAGGACCTCCTACCTCCACCAAAAAGCTGACTGGGATGCCTTTCCCGATTTCCTCTGCGACGTCCCTTGGGGAAAAGTGTTCGACCTATCAGTTGATGACTGTGCCTCTGAGGTCTCGTCATGGAGGAAAGCTGGCATTGATGCCTTCATACCCACCAGGAAGTATTACTTAAAACCTCATTCCTCTCCGTGGTTCTCTGCGGCCTGCTCAGCCGCCATTGCCCACAGGAAACATTACTTCCGTCTATTCCAGAGACAGTCAACTGATCACAATAGGCGCCTGTTCACATGTGCTCGCAATGAGTGCAAGAGAACCCTAAATGACGCCAATCAGTTTTTTGCTAAGAGAACGCGACAGCACATAGTTGACCGCAAGTTCGGCTCCACGGACTATTGGAGGATTTGTAAACGAGTGCTCAACAATAGGAAATCCTCAATACCTCCTTAAATCCATGGATTTGAGGTTCTCACGTCATCTGCGGACAAATCTGAGTGCTTTGCCCACAGATTCTCATCCAACTCCACCTTCGACTCGTCCGGAGTACACCCACCCGACTTCCTTAGTAGAACTGAGGCCAAACTGCACGACGTATATATATCCCCGACAGTAGTATCCAGAGTAATTTCAAAACTCGACCCATATAAGGCGTGTGGAGACGATGGAATCCCAGTGAAATCCCTAAGCGGTGTGGTCCTAAACTTTCCCCTGTCCTCTCTAAACTATTTAACTACTGCCTTTCTGCTTCCTGCTTTCCGTGCATGCTGGAAGTTCTCTTCAGTCGTTCCTGTATTTAAGAATTGTGGTGAACCCTCGGACCCATCCAGCTATCGCCCTATCAGTCTTCTACCGATATTCGGGAAAGTAATCGAGGCTATAATCAATGCGGAAATAGTACATCATCTCACCGCCCACAAACTGTTCTCCGACAGGCAATATGGATTCCGCTTTGCCAGGTACACGGCCGATCTGCTAAGAACCGTGCCGGAGTACATGCTACAGGCCCTTGACGCGTCTAACGTGGCTCGCGCAGTTGCTCTGGACATCTCCAAGGCTTTCGACAGGGGTTGGCACTCTGGCCTCCTATGCAAACTACGCGGTTATGGTATTACCGGTCGCCTGCTTGACCTAATCCAATCTTTCTTAAATAACTGCAAAATGAATGTCGTTCTGAATGGGCATGCCTCTTCGTCCTACAGCCCGAGTGCTGTTGTCCCACAGGGCTCTATCCTGGGCCCGACGCTCTTCCTTATTTTCATCAAGGATCTCCCAGATGAGATCAAGTCCCAAGTAGGCATCTACGCAGATGACACTACAATGTACTCCCGCACCAGTAAGAAACCTGTCGTGGCAGACAGACATAATCTCGCTGCTGACCTTGAACGGGATCTACACTCTGTGGTGAACTGGGGCAAGAAGTGGCTTGTCAACTTCAATTCATCTAAGACCAAGCTGTTGTCTGTCAACCATTACAGGCAACCTCTCCTGCCTCCCATAAGCATAGACCAAGCGATTCTCCCGGAAAGTAATACACTACACCTCCTCGGACTTACCCTGTCCTCAGACCTCAAATGGAACCACTATATTGAATCCATAGCAAAATCTACTGCTAAGAAGTTTGGGTCACTATGTCGATCCAGGATGTTTTTTCTGCCTGAATCCATCCTGCATATATTCAAGTCAACCATCCGTCCATGCATGGAGTACTGCTGCCATTTATGGTCAGGTGCCCCTGCTGTTCTCCTCACTGTTCTTGACAGGCTCCAAAGGAGAGTCTGCAATGTGATACGTACCGATCTGGCGGCTCGACTGCAGCCACTTCCCGATCGTCGAAAGGTGGCCTGCCTTTGTCTTTTCTATAAATACTTTCATGGCTTCTGCTCAGACGAACTTAAATCACTGATGCCTCCTCAAAAGGTGTTTACTCGTGCAACCAGACTGCCATCTAGGTCCCACCCATTCACAGTCAGGTTAGCCAAATGCAGACGACAATTCTACTCCTGCAGCTTCTTCTCTCGCACTTCACGCCTGTGGAACTCGCTCCCGTATTCTTGCTTTCCTGACGGCTACAACCTCCAGAAGTTTAAATGCAAAGTCAATACTCATCTACTAACCACTGGACTCTAGCTCTCTCCCCACCCCTGTATAACCCCCCCTTTCTCTCCACCTATGTGTCTGTCATCGCACCCGCTTTCTCGGCTTTCTATTGCTCCTTTCTAACTAGTTTGTACTCCTCACTCTTTTCTAATTAATCTTTTTACATTTATGTAGCCCCCTCTTGCTCGGGGTGAAATGATAAAAAAAAACTGAATTTCTGGGATTCATAAACCTAATATTCATTAAGCATTCTTACCATAGTTCATATTGCAATTTTGCCACATGGTAGGTATGACAACCAAGATTAAGACAATAATCTAAATATTATCAATATTGTAAATACAACCTCATCTCAGATATATAAAAATGCATTGATTGTATATTTACATAAGATATTTCTCAAAGTTAATTAGAAATAATCAACATTTCTCTTACATATTTCACAGAAAATTATATTTTTGAATGCGTTTGCATTCATTTCTATGGTTTTAATTGAGAATTGTTTGCTGGAGTCTTCTAGTTAATGATACCGGATCAAACCTTTCCTCTTAAATGCTGACCAGTTGCATATCTACAATACCGCCGGTGTTTGCTTAGGTATGCAAATTTCTTTATTAGTACATGATTTCTTTTTGTCAAATCTGATTCTCGCATGAAATATCATGTATATTTTGTTAAATATTCATAACATTAATATAAGTAATTTTCTACAGATTTTCGTTTCCTTTAAATATTCTAGCAAGGAATATTTTATGATCAGTTATTAAATACAATCTTTTATGCCTTTTATATATTTCCGTCTCAGGCACGAAGAAACATAACTAGTTAGCTATAGGTAATGAAAGTGAAAGAAATGCCTAAGTACAGAAGAGATGATTAAAATGATTCAAGAAGTCATATTAAGTCGATTGAATTGCATTTATATTTTTGGAGCTCATAGTTTTCTCAAATGTAATAAACCGGGCTTAATTTCCACTGGTGAGATTTGTGAGAAAAGTGTCGATATGGAAATGGCGGTTGAATTTAGGTTTAATAACAGTAAACTGTAGGAACTAAATGCGATTCTAATGACGCATTTAAGTATCTGTATTCGGGCACCAGAAAAAACGCTCTTTAGAACAGTTACCATGAAAATACTTGTAAATATGACAGAGGAGAACTTCATCAGATCGGTGCTAATGTGACTGAACTGAGATGCCACATCAGGATGGATTACATTGCAGATACCTCTTTCGATTTTGTTAAGGATGTTGATATATAGATCAAGAGCTGCAGAACAAAGATTCTTTTAATCAGCATTCAACATTTTGCCAATTTAAGTCTCCGTTGAGTAATATATATAAATTTATTGATGGAATATACCCCTTGAGTGTTCTGTTACTACAAAATATTTTATACTTCCGTTATTATATAGATAATTATTTGGCTATAATGACTTTATTACGACATTACAGTTATAAATATAAGTAAAAATAGAGAGCTATATTAAAATGATCACTGTGTAAACATGAAAAGATGTGAAACAGAGGCTTTTTAACATTCTTTACAATAGGTTTTAAACTTTTTATTATTATCAGCTTTTCTTAATTATATTTCTTTTTTTCATTCCGTTCTTTCATTTTTATTTATTCATTTCTTTCTTACACTGAAAGCGATTAGCGTTTCAGGTCTGCCTGTTTTTGTCGCTCTTCAAAAGAGACACAATATCCTTTATGAGTTATCGAAAGTGATAAGTGTTAACTAAGTATTGAATGAAATATTTATAACTATAGTACTGGACTTTGTGTCTTACATGTGATGAATTTATTTTGCACATAAAAATAAAAATAAAAGAAGTCTAATAAAACTGAGAATTACATAAATATTTACCAGTGTTGTGTAATAAAAATTTTGTCAGAAAATTCCTTGAAGCTGTATGATTATAAATGTATGTAGCATTAATTACATATCATTTATTCAAATATGATGAAGGTGTGGAATTTACCAGTAGGAGATAAACACTTTAAAAATCTACAGCTTCAATAATATTTATAAACACATTTCCTTAGTGGCCATCATCGATTGCACTCATAAGGATGCACCTATACTGTCATATGAAGAACAGAGTGTAAACATAGCTACTTATGGGTTTACGGTGTGCCATTTATTAGGGAAGATATAGATTACAAGCTGTAATAGAAAATTGAAAGTGTAATGCGCTTGTAGAAATAGTAAAAAAATTATTAATGATGCAATGTGGAGCGTGAAATTGGCAAGAAGCGAAAAACATAAAAAAATAAACATACAACCCGGAAGCCCTTTAACAAATTTCTGCATAAATTTTTTAACCAAACAAAAGAATAGAACGCAATTTATTATAACATAATTACTTGCATTTCTATGACCAAACCATTAACGTGGCTTCAACAAGATATCTTTAACGTTAAAAACAATAGTCTGCCGAAAGAGTTTTTCTCGTGCTTATAAGACTAATGGAAAAACGTTCATAAGAATTACATGGGTAAGTAAAAATAAACTAACACTTAACTAAAGCTATTTATAGACATCTAGTAAACAACAAAGTTTAAAACAAAGGATGCGACCAAGGAAAGGCGTAGAAATTCGCAAAAAACAACGCATGTTAGATATTAAATAATTACTGAAAATACAATAACTTAATTAATATTGAGAACAATTTCAAAAACGTTTATATCCATGCTTGTGTGAAATGGTTAGTGAAGAAAGAACAGAAACCTCATATAGTAAAAATGTTACAACAACATGAAAAAGACGTAAATCAAGAGATCCTTTTTATTTATGCAAGAAACAGTTTACTCAATGTAATTTTAATAAAGCCAATATACAAAATCTGCGCAATGTGAAACTGTAGCAGACAGATTTAGAATCGATTATCTTTTGGTTTATTACCACACAACAATGATTTTGTGGAATAAGTTTAATGTGGAAGCAGGAAGTATATCTTTTCTAAAGAACATCTTTGAAAACAAATAATAAAACTAATAAAATGAAAATTAAATTCGGGTGAATGAAAAGTGGACGGATAAAAACTGAGACATACTTGAAGTTAAATACAATTGGAAAGAAATAATCGACGTAATTCCTTTGCCCTCCATGATGTTTTCAAACTAAATTGTATTTTGCTTTTCTTGTTTTTTCCTTGATGGAATAAAGTGTTTGAATCAAAGAAACAATAAAGAAGTTCCGTTTTGATTAAACTTCTAGAGAAAAGCTGAACATGATTGGATGTTTAACTTCAAAATCAAATTTAAAATTTTGCTCTCCAAAGTGTCTAATTGTACAGCATTGTCAAGTTCTGTCGGCTTCTTAACTTCTCACGATTTTTGCTTTATTGCTATTCCTAGAATATAAGTGTAATCGCACTGAATTTCACAAGAAAGATAAAATGTGCTATAATCCTAGACAAAATCTTTTGTGGCCGATTCAGAAATTGATACAATTTCTGTACTTTTTCGCTTTGATAAATTGTTTTTCTTTTAAACAAAATTGCAGTAATTTGAATGTATAGTTTAAACAAATAAGGTGAGAGACTAATTGATCTAATGAGGTGTTTTAAAAAATATATATTTTGTGTTCATGTAGATTTTGTTTATATTCCTCGAAGTCACACCTATGAACTCTTCAATCGACCGTCTCATTTTATTGTACATTATTACCGTCTATAGTCTAAATACCACAAGTAGATCTATGTTGCCCATTATTTGATTAGTTTTCTATTAATGAAAATTGCTTTTTGGTCTTGAAGTTACTTTTCTGCAACCGTAAGTCTGCACTTCTTTGTCTTTGATTTAATCATAGTTCTTCGATATTGAAGCTAAACATATGATTTTAGGTGTAGTACTTACCTGGCAATAAGGTTTCCCCATTTAGTTTTACAATGTCTACATGTGACCGAATATTCAATGGTTACTGTTTATATTTTTTCACAATTCTTTCTTGTTGAAACCACTCCCGGCATCGTGTATTCCAGACAAATTTAATCCCCTTGAAAATTTAAATGCAGTGACAGTCGCTATGTACTGTAATTCTGATTACATTTTCTTCTTTTCAATCGTTTTTAATGTTCCTGTACTATATTCTGCGCGCCCTCTCACCCTTTGCGTCTTATTGTCTTTACTATATATCATGGGGTGATAACGATTTAAAAGAAGTATTTGTTAGAAATTTACATTAAATTTACCTACATTTTTCTCAAATGCATTTGTTTTCCATTACTAGTATCATAATTAAGTCAAGTTTTAAATATTTTTACTTTTGAAAATAGACGTTCAAGAGATAAACATATAATTTTATTTTTAAAAAGAAGGTTTAACATTATTTCTATTGAAAAATATATTTTTCGTTTCTGTTTCATGAATAAATTTCGTTGAACTTTTGCCAATGTTGCATATATTAATTAGGTCAAGTAATAATAAATTGGGTCGAGATATTAATAATGCAGCATCAATTTAATTGAATATATCGATTGTTTTGATAAAATAATAAAAAATCCAGTCTCTGAACATGCAAAGGAAACAGAATTTAAAATACTTCTAACAGATGATCCAATAGATAATCTGTATGTCTACTCAATAAAGTCGGCAATGTCGGCGAAACAACTTTTGTATTTAGCAAATTTTTTTAAGAGTTCAGTCATATGTTGAAAATAATGTCAGTGCAAATGAAGTTGTAATATAATAAGTAATGAGTATATCTGATATATTTACTCCAGTTAGTTTTTTCAGTCGCAAACATGCGAAAAAAAAATTGTTCTAAAAAGACGTGATACATTTTTCGATATGGTTTTGATTGTCTATGATGAGGACTAACAATTCCCAATATTACGCAACGCGTTGGATTGTCTATATAAATCAGTATGTGTGGGCCCTTAATTATAAATATTTTAAGTGGAAATTCAGATAAATCAGAATATTGATTTTCTTGATTATTAACAGAAGCTCTAATCAGTTTAATATTATTTTATATTTCAGTAACTTTTCCATTCAGGTTCTTGAAAACTGTTGTTTCCTGTAGAGATACTGTATATATTTTATTGCAGGTATTTTCATTCATGATCCAGCTATTGCTGCTACAGTTGTTGATGAAAATCTTGGTAATCTAACTTGATATCTCGACGATTTCATGTGTTCCTATGACAACGGTAATTCTTATATTAATCGTTCCCATATAAGAAAACAGTTAGCATTCATGCTATGAAAAATCATTTCTATTTTCTTTAGAAATTTAAAAATCTTTCTCTGAAACATTTTTAAGGAAGCCGGTTTCTCATCTTCAATAGCTGGTATCGAACTTTCCAGTATTTATTTGTTTTACTTAAATATATTTCAAAATACTTATTTGGTATTGTTATTTGTATGTGATTCTTTAGATCCAATCCACATTATTTAAAGAGAGATGATTTTTAAAGACGCTCAGGATTTAAATTAATGCTGTCTAATTATCAATCTTAAGAAACAGTGGTATACAGATGATATTTTAGATATCACTGATCGGATTTGGCCCTACGTATGACAGCCATATAAAAATAATGATCTAAGAAGTTTATTTAGTAACATGACTCTAGTTTTCAAGTTGAAGGTATTGGACAAAGCTACACATGGCATTGCCTTTTCTCTGTTCAATTCGTTTTTCCTATACTCAGCTTGTCTGATATTTTTGAAGTCTTTACTATTCACATAATTTTAAAATCTGTCCTTTTATGGTGGATTCAGAGTAGTTGCCATCACTGTTTTAAGTCCAATCCAGATTTTATTTCCAAGTCCATATTTTCTGTTTTATGAAGATTTATGGTGATGACGATTTGATGGAATTCCTTTTAGAGTTTTTGATTTTTCGAGCAAGATCATTCATATCGCATCGGTGAAAACCTACGCTAGAGCTTATTTTGTTGCATGAGCATTTGTTTACATGATAAAGGAAAATATACCGAAAATATGTATAAGATCATTCCTCATCGTATTTATTTTGTATCTAATGTGAAAACGAAGAAAAAGCAGATTTTCTAAAACTAGAAATATAAGTGATATAATAATATTAAAAATTAGACACCAAATATTACCTATCATTTCAATTAAGATTACAAATGAAAATATTTTTCTAAACGTAACATAAAATGCGTTACCGCTACATATAAGCAACTAAATAAATATCTAACACTTGAAATACGAATTTACACTAAAAATCCTCATAATGTCACAAATATAGATTGTGTAAATCTTCTAGAAATGCAACCGATGATTGATAATTAATTCATGTATTCTATTCTATAAGACAGTTATATGCCTTGGGATTTATGACTTCTATAAACATTGCATGTTTATTACATTGCTGTAATTTAAATATTTAAAATTGTAATGTGACATCGACTTTTAATAATAAGGCAAATTAATTTTATTCTATGAAACGACAACGAATATTGCCTTCTGCAATATCGGAATTTGTATGACTAACCGAGTGAATATTGGACACGCTGCCCAGTATTATCGAGCGAGTAGACTGCCATTGCTAAATATTTATCTACCTCGATCTGGCACTGTTAAATTATAACTAATTAATATATAAATATACATGTTCACAAAATTGACATGTCGGTAGAGACACATACACACAACGACTAAATAGTTTGGTGTTGTATAGAAATGAGGCATTTATTTCGCTAAATCTCGAAGCTGCAAGGTAAAGATTAAAATAAAAAATGCAAAAGAAAAAGCGTACATTGAAAGGAATCAATGTATCAAATCTATTACCTAAACTGATCATCAAATAAATTTAATAAAATTCTTAGAGAAGAGAAAGTAATTGTTCGTTGCATATCAGAAAAATGCACGTACTAGATGGATGGTGTTTTAAATCAAACTAAAATAGCGGCACATTTTTGGAATAAATTGTTAAGTTTCTGTCTCATTTCATGCTTATTTCTTTCCTATAGCAAACATGTGAGCATCGAATAGTATATGTGCCAACATTAATAGTGTTAACGATGATTATCTTTGTTCTTCTCTAATATCACAGATTAGCATTCCCGAAATAACAAGGTTAAATAGCTCAATCGTTTTTAAAGTTTCTTTCCTAAAATTACCTCAAAAAACTACTTCAAATTGCCTAAGTTTTAAATATTGGAGAGTTAGAATTTTTCATAGTCGATTATATTTATAGCTATCTTACGGTGTAGGTAGCCTCATATTTCTTCGCTAAATGGCTATAATTCAAACGTAAATAATCACATCTCATCTTAGCTGCACGAAAGACAAAACGGTACCGTTTGTATATATCAGTGTAAATTTATTTAACGAGAAAAATAACATCAATTTGTGTTATTTTAAAGTAACACATACGTTGGAATGTCCTGCATCAAGTTTTGCTTTCAATGTGTATTTAATTGTTCACCTTCACTTTTACTTAAAGTAAGATTAAATGGATTTCCGAAGAGTAACCAAAATGATGTTGCTGATGTGTATGTTATCTTTGTTTGAATTTCTTTTGTTCAGAATGACAAAATGATAACCATTGTGTGTATGATGACTTTGGTCGAACATGCTTGCCTCCCAGAGAATAAAACACAACGCCTCCTTGGCCTTACACTCTCGGCAGACCTCAAATGGAATGACTATATTGAATCCATTGCTAAATCTGCCGCTATGAAAGTCGGTTATCTGTGCAGGGCCCGGAAGTTTTTCCAGTCTGAATCTATCCTGCACATATATAAATCTACCATCCGCCCGTGTATTGAATATTGCTGCCACATCTGGTCGGGTGCCCCTACTACTCTCCTCGGACTTCTTGAAAAAATACAACGGTTGATCTGTAACGTGATCGATACTGACTTGGCGAACCGGCTGCAGTCACTCTCTCACCGGCGTGACGTGGCTTCCCTGTGCCTATTCTATAAATACTTTCACTGCTTCTGCTCCGATGAACTTAGATCATTGGTGCTACTTAGGTACGAATTTATGCAAGATATTAGATTAGCAACTAGGTCCCACCGTTTTACAGTGAAACAGATAAGATATAACCGTAATTTCTACTCCAACACCTTCTTTACTCGCGCTTCTCGCCTGTGGAATTCCCTTCCACATGTCTGCTTTCGCGACAGCTACAATCTCCAGGAGTTTAAATGTAAGGTCAATAGACACCTCCTATCACACTAACTTGCATCTATTCTCCCAACACTCTCACCATCTACTGAACCCTCATTCTCGGTAACCTTACCAGTCTAGCACCCTGCTTCTGACATTTCTTATATCTAACCATCCTTTCTCATCACTTCCCCCTCTATGTAATCCCCATGAGCAATAGTGGCAGTGAAATGCCTTGCTCGGTTTGAAACGATTATAAAAAAAAATAATTTTTTGATAAAGTCGAATCAGATGTAGAATTTACATGTCATTTTGTTTCAGAGAAGTCAATAATGAAAGGGAGGAATGAAATTTGTGCAGTGTGAGAGGGTAAGATTGTACGAAAACCGCATGTCACTGGATGTCGACCAATATCTCCATGCCCAGAAACACAACGATCACACCTATTTATACTTTTGTGAAAAATACAAATGCATCAATATTTACAGAAAATATGTAGTTGTATTTGCTTTGATTTTGCAAACGTCAGCACATTGTAAGAAATTATGAGCTGACTATCTTTATGAAAGAAATTTCTATTTGCGGATATATAAATGTAACGGTTTTTACTGGCTCATAAAAAAGATATAGATGTGCGTAGCTGTTTTTCTTGTGCCATCAGGTCATACGGAATCCTACAACCCCTTTAGTGTGACCAGAAAATGGGATAAAACCTATACAGATTTGATTATACATAACTTTATCCATGAATTGAATACAATACTGAAATAATTATTTATCTGCATTGTCTCTTCAGATGTAGCTCTTTTCAAATTTTGTCTGTTTTCATGTTATAACCTAATTATACATCCCTCATCTTACATGAATTCATAACTAGATTACCCGCAGTTTCAAACTATTTTTTATTCAGATTGTTTGTGTTAAATTCACTTGACACATTTTCATATGTTGTAAAGAATATAAATTTTACTAATATGAATTAAAATATATAAAAATAATAAAGCTTCAGATAATTTGTAATTAGATAATGAGAGCTTTTTTTAAATGTTAGCAAAAACAAAATATTTTTGATGGACATTACTATAAGAAGTTTACGAAAAACGAACTCCGATGGTTTAGAAATAAAGATAAAAAATATCCTTTCCAGTTCCGCTCATTTAAATACTTATATGTCAGACTTGAACGCCCATAATAGTGATTTATTTACTCCCACCATATTGGCGTAGTGCCAAAATCGTTATATTTCCATTTACTTTCTTAAATCACCTAGAAGTTTGATAATATGCCATCTGACTGCTTGTAAGATGATTCAAGTAGAGATTCTTTAAAGTGATTGACGTATTGTTGCACACATTCTGGCTTTAGTCCGTTTCTATTGAAAAGGAAAGAATATTTTCTCTTGCCAAATGTCAAAAACGTATATAGGAAGCTAAGACATGGAACAAATTCAACATGAATTCTTAGAAGCTAACCTACCAATAGATTCATTATACACTTTCAAGTTCATGTCATTGAAAAACGTTAGGCCGAGAAGGTGTGAGTGGTCTCATATGGAGGTCAATATCACGACTTAAAAAAGAGCACCTGGAGTCATACCTTAAGTTTCCCGCTCTCGAAAATTTCATATGACAACATCTTTTCTTTATATATATATATATATATATATATATATATATATATATATATATATATATATATATATATTTGTGTGTGTATGTGTGTGGGGGTTTATCAACGGCAGTCACCGAGTGAATTTAGGCATATTTCAAGCTTCACCAATAAATCATTTGCCACAGAAAATTCAAACAGTTTGCAGAAGTAGCGTACACACATCCTTAGTTACATTTTTTAAATATAAAGAATTTTGTTTCATTAGAAAAAGTTGCATCTAATTATGTAAAGTCCGAAAAAAGAGACTAACTGCATTAGTACATAAATGAGTGACTAATGATTCTACTAATAAATCTTATTCCTAATCAATGTTCTTTTGTTTAATACTTTTGCATGTGGTTCTCAACATTTTAATAATAATGTTTTTGTCATTTTTATTAAACAAATTTTGCTTCTGACTTTTATTAGCCGTTTTTAATATTTTGGAATGCGTGTTTCAGCATTAAATTTATATTATTGTAATAGTAATGCCTGGAAAATATCATGGATTACATGGAAATATGCACGAATGAAAAGTAATATTCTTATGATTATATGAACCTAGGAAGAACAGGAGAAAATATTCTACTAAAGCCAAAAATAAGATATTTCATAATTAAAATATTGCATTTAAAATTAAATTTTGGCTTCAAAATTTATATAAATACTTTTTTATCTTTTGCCCCACTGAAGTATCTTGTTCTGTTCTTTCCAATGTTTAATACAATCTGACGAATATTACTTTACATGCGCTCACTTTTACATGTAATACTTATAAAACCGTTTTTAAAGAATGCGTTAAGGTAGTTCGTATTTTAGAAAAATGTCATGAACTTGCATACATTCAAAAAGTATAGAAACAATTTGCAAAACGTAGCTCTTCTAGATTGTTAAATAAAGTTCCTCAAAATTCCAAGAGCTTCGGTAAGTCCAATAATATAATTAGCGAATCATATGACACTGGCGAAATTCTGAAAGCTATTCACCTGAATTGAAAGAAAACATCTTACATGTCTTCTTCCGCTTTTGTTCTCTTGATTTAATTTTTCTCTTTATTTTATATATCAATGCCTAAATCTGCTGATAAGAAAGTTTAAGAAAATTTTATCGTCTATATCCATCCTGCACATACATAAGTCTACCATCCGACCGTGCATTGAATGCTGTTTTCACAGCTAGTCGGGTTCCCCTTATATTCATTTCGGGTTTCTTGACAAAATCCAACGAAGAATATGTAATGTGATCGTTCGCGACATGCCATCTCAGTTCTAATCATTTTCTCGCCGACATAATATGGCTTGCCTCTTTCTCTGCTCCATAAATTTCAGGCTTACTGCTATGTTTAGGTTAGTTTCATGGTACCATCTCTACATGAATTTACTTGACTAGTCACTAGGTATCATTTTATTATTTAAATATTTACAAACGTATCAGGGAATTTAAAATGTGGGAAGCCTCGCTGTTTTATTTGTAAACATTTAATAACATCAAAACATTCTCTGTACCCAACACCAAAATAAAATTACACCCACCAAACCTTACTTGTGACAGCAAAAACATAATCTACTTTCTCTTCTGCTCAATTTGACCCAACAGTGGATATATCGGCGAATCCGGTAATAGCTTTAGATTTCGCTTCAATAATCACAAACTAAATATACGACAAAAAAATGTATACTCCCCAATTGCAGCCCATTTTAATCAACCTGATCATACTTTAGAAAATTGCAAATGTTTACTAATAGACTCCAATTTTAGTTCTAAATACACACGCAGAAAGAAAGAAACATACTGGATTTTAAAATTAAATACACACAAGCTAGGGTTAAATAGGGACTTAGGTGTGTTGAATCTTTACAAATATTTCAATAGCTAAAAAATTTTTTTCAGATATTCCAAGAAATTTTTATCTAAAACAAACAGACTTTCTCTACGGACGTGCCACATGTTGTGAAAAAACACACCACGTGATGTAAACAAAAAAATATTCGGACGCTATCGTGAAATACGTTTCTAATTCAAATTTAAAAATCAGTTGTTTCTGATGAAGGACCGAGGGCGGTCTGAAATATAAAATATAATAAAAATAAACAAATACTGTTAAAAAAAAGTACATTTTTAAATTCAAAACTTTTTATTAATATTCTTTCCTATACATATTAAGACAGTATACGTGGATGATCATCACTATATATATATATATATATATATATATATATATATATATATATATTGCTTTGAAAAGAAAAGACGTCATACTTATCCCAAACCCGAGGAAAATTCGGCCAACACATTTCAAGGGCTTCGTTGGCAAAATTATGAATAGAGCTAGAACGAAGACAATATCAAAAGGGGAATTACTCACAGTAGTGGAAGAAAGTGGAATTCATTTCAAAATAATCTTTAATGAAAAACATTAAAATGTGAGGGGGGTTGTAAATTTAATTCCACAAGAGTGATTTAAAAAAAAAATTACACTCACAGACTCATTAGTAATTGCAAGGAGCGACAAAACAATAACAAACACAATATATGTAAAAAGTGAAGCACAATTATTGCTGTCATGTAGTTTAACAAAAACTAAGATCGAAATGTCACGCTTATTTCCGGGAGACATTCAGATTTGAGCGTATTAAATAAATCAGCGATACCCTTTTGCCTTTTTACCCCTCAAGATATTATTTATGAGTGTCGGATCTATTCTCATCGGTTTATCCTTGTAGCGAAAGGCAGGTGTTAATGTCTGTCAAAATGAAACTCTCACAACCACGGCTCCTCCTAAGAATTCACAAAATTCTACATCACATGTACGGATATTTTATATAATAATTACACCTGTGTATTTTTTCCTTATTATTTGTTGGTTATGAATAGATTTTTTTTATATGTCACATGAAATGGTTCAATCTTATTTACTTGCTGTAACAAGTTTCGTGTGATTTTCCTTTGTTGTTCTTTTCACCACATTTTTATTTTACGACAACTGGGATTGATGATAGTGATTGACAATAATATCACACGTTATTCCCATGCCACCAGAATATATCTATTTATTGAATGTCGTTTCTCGTTTAGTGTTCTAAGATTTAGCTGAAGAAAAGTCTTCTACATAAAACACACTAATATATATAATGTGCTCGTTGATAATGAAATAAACTTAATTCAAATGTTAAAAAAACATTGAAAATTATGAAATCTATTATTATGTTTCATTGCCAACAATTAAAAACATCGACTGCAATTTTAAAGAGATAATTTAAAATATATTTTCACTTTTGGAAAGCCTGAAAAATCAGATACATTTGAATTAAAAAGATAAATCGAAGTGTCATTGATTTAAATATAAAAACAACTCATCTAAAAAGAGATGTAATGATATTTGAAGATTTTAACACATAAAAGTCTGAAAGAAATCGAACGATTAAAAATATACAAAGAATTTAGAGAGGTATATTGTCTTGAGTACAAAATAATAACAACACACTTACCCCAATTCATTTTCGTGCAGGCTAAGGACAATAATGGAAATAAGTTCATGAGCCTATATAAACTTTTCTTTAGATTCATTAGTGTATTATTTAGACCAAGGAAAACATTGTTTTTTGTCGAAATTATCTGTTAAACCTAGAAAAAATAATGAAGATAATAGTGAACCTGTACAAAGATTTTTTATATGAAAAAAAAATCACTTCACCGCAAGCAAGACAGTACTGCCAGCGAAGCGTAAGTGGTTACATAAGAGGAGAGTGCTGAGAAAGGAAGACAAATTATATGGATGTCAGAAAATGGGTAAAAGAAGATTGATATACTTTGCCGTGAGGAGAGCTGCATGATAGTAGACTCAACAGGGAAAAGAACATGATACAAGTGACAGGATTCAAGCCAATTAAATGGCAGAAGGCAATTGACGTTACATTTGCATTCTTGTAGATTGTCGCTGTCAGGGAAGTAAGTATACGGAAGGGAAATCCAATCGAAGGAAGTGCGAGGAAAGAAGATATTGGTGTAGAAGTTGCGGTTGCATTTGATTGTTTTCACCGTTAAAGGGTAGAACCGAGTTGTTAGGCTAGTATCATGCGTAAATTCATGTAGAGGGGGCACCATTCAATTAAGCTCATCGGAGAAGAAGCCGTGAATATATTTGTAAGAAAGAAAGAGGAAAGCCATTTTACGTCGTTGAGAAACCGATTAGAGCTATGCTACCACATCGGGATTGAACACGTGACAGTATCAGCGTTAGAATTTGTCAAGAATCCCGAGCTGAAAAGCACGAGCATCCAATCGGATGTGACAACAGTATTCAATTAACGGTTGGTAGGTAGATTTATAACTGTTCAGGATGGATTCAGACTGGAAAAATTCTTGGCCTGACACAGTTAAACGATCAGCCTAGCAAGAGATTTAGCTTTGGATATGAAAAATAAGGAAAATATTAAATATAGAAAAAAAAAAACATGGACGAAGACATGTGGTAACTTTCATTTCATTTCAGGCGACAAGCGTTCAAATTTTTGGTAATTTCAAATTATCATTTTTGACTCAACAAAGAGTTTGAAATTTTTTAAAAGTTTTAACAAAAACAAAAGCTACGTATTGCAAACTATCTCTCTACTTTTGAATGTATGAAACCGTACAAGACTTATGCGAAATAAGAATTCTCTTAAATTGTTAAAAAATTGTTTGACATTTTTTGTCAGATGATTTAAGAAGTTGAAACTACAGATTTAAAAAAAAACTGTTATTTATTTTGTTTAAAGAACTAGTAACAAACTTCAAACTTGTGAATTCGTAAATAAAAATCTTTCTCTAATTTCGTCAAAATTATACCTCTGTTTTGAACGTTATTATCAGTCTCTAATAATTTTATTGTCGTGGGCAAATCAATTACTTATTTTAACCTCAAAACACCACGACACAATATATCCTTTATTTCTTCAATATCTACTGTAGATAATTGATCTAGAAATCGTGAATCTAAATTGGAAGTGCAATATTAAATGTTTGCTTTATTTTACTTGAAACTGTTTTAAAATATACCTAAGTTTTATCATTTAAACCTTATTTTTAGAGGATATCCATATTTGGTTAGATGCTCTCTTTAATGTCAAGCAATGTATTTATTAATCCTCGTCTATCAGCTTCTTCCAGCACTTTTCATGCCTGAGACTCTCTAACGTACGTCGTTTCTATCTAACGACTTTCCTTTCCGGAGAGTACATATTTTTATTAAATAACTGGGCGACAGAGGATAATATAAAAATATAATGGTTAATAATGGAAGCGAACATTTAACCAAATATATGTATTGACTAAAATATATTTTAAATATTAAATTACATCATTTCTGTAGAAATCTACACATGTGCAAACTATTTGTTCAAAATATGGTTGCGTAAGCGTGGGTGTGCGTGATTTTTACAAATGAGATGCAATCAGTATAAAAACACAACCAGGAAATATTAACTCTCTTTGTGGCTTGACTTTCAAACGTTCTCCAAAACTATTATAAAATTTTCGATATTCACCTTATCCTACGATTCCTTTCGTGTCTATGAATATTTACTAATTCCGTCTCTTCTGAATCTATGCACGGAATAAATTATACATTTAAAACCTTTTTATGTCATTCCTATGTAACGTAATTTAGCCGAGGATGCGCTTTGAAATCCAGCCAAATCCATCGGGTTTAAACGCTTGTCTAGGCTTTTAAGATGGTTGCCTTGCACACGGATCAAAACAATTGTAATCAAATATCTTACTTTGAATCGGCTGAACGGAATTAAAAATAGATGGCTTTTTCGATCTGATATGACGGCGGCAAAAAGTCTCCCATTCATCTATCACTTATTTGGAACTTTTCCTTGATCTTTCAGGGCTAAAAGAAAGAAAGAATTGATGCAAAGACAAGCGCGACAAGTAATGAGGGGATTTCACCATCAACTCGTTGAACAGTGAAGATTCAGTAAAATAGTGTTCTTGTAAAGAGACTTTGTTGCGCAGTCGAACAGAGATGTTGATGTCGATTTCTGACATGAAAGCAGCGAATTGGTAGAAAATACACTTGGTGAATAAATATGAATAAATATTTTGATCGAGGTTTATTTTACGAAACTAATATTCTCCGTCGCATAATATATATATATATATATATATATATATATATATACATATAACTCAGATTCTCTTTCTAAATCTCCCGCACACACAGATATATGGTTGATTTTCTAAGGGACGCTCAGATCTGGCTAAAAGCCGAAAGTATGGACTACCCAGTGAGGATAGAACTCACTGCTTAGTCGTAATATTTTCTAGTGAGACATGCTTGCTGACAATTACACCAGGGGAAGGAAGATAGATAGAAAGAAAGAAAGAAAGAAAGAAAGAAAGAAAGAAAAAAAGAAAGAAAGAAAGAAAGAATTTATTTAGAGCAGCTGACACGCCTCTAGATTTCTTAAACAGGGAATGATCTGTAGCCCAAAATAACTATGTAAAAAAAGATTAATACCAATCAAGAATTCGGAGCATCATTGACAATTTTTATCGGACTGTGATCTCTGCGACTCTGACAACTTAACCTTTTCTCCGTTTCTAATTATTGCTGTTCTCGTTTATATATGTTTGTCTGTATTTACTTTATATGCATTTGCTCGGATATTGCGCTATTCAGCACACATCATCTGATTTCGTACTGCCATCTGGTCGTTACAAAGGACATAATATTGAAAAATTTGTCACGTAATTGAGTAGAATCATGCTGACTTTGAAATTTGTGTAGGCACTACGTTTAGTAAAATATATCACATTCACTTCATTAAGGCATTATTTCTACCTATATCTCTATATTAAGGAGTTTACGAAAATATTTGTTATCAGGTGAAGTCTGAAAGCATAATACAACTTAACACACACACACACACACACACACACACACACACACACACACACACATATATATAATACTAATACTACTACTACTACTAATAATAATAATAATTATAGCAACAACAATACCAGTAGTAACCTAACTAAGTAGTATTAATTAAACTATAATTTAAATCGTCTTGTACAACCCACCGAGAACAAACTCGAACGGAAAAGAAAGGGAAGTAAAAAAAAGAAACAAACGAAGTACATGAACAAAATGTCAAGCACTAGTAGGAAAGAAAAAAAAACAAGACGAAAACCCTAACACTAAAGCGCTCAATACGAATGTTGTGCAAACAAAGACAGAAAATCTGACTGAGAGCCAACAACCAACCGCGGTTTCGCCTAACGGCTCGTCAGAGAAACTGACACACACACACACACACGCACACACACACGTGTGTGTGTGTGTGTGTGTGCATTCAAAAGTATTTGGCAGTTAAGTGCCATACGTGATACAAGCTTGGGCGATCATGTCTCTTTCGAGACATGAGTGACTGGGCAGATGATTATACCGAAGTAGTGAATGCAATGAATTCAACTAGAATTTGAACTCGGCTCCCCGATTTCTCCTTCCGATCCAATATCCCCTGTACCACAAAAAATGATTAAAATATATTGTACTGAAGATACAAGTAAATAGATAAAATCATATATAAATATATAAATAATAAAACTATGAATACCTAAAATGTTCAAAAACCTTGCGCCTGTAATTCACGCATTATTCTTTACCTACAAAATGTCTTATAATAAAAGATTTGAAAATAAAAATATTAAGGATGATTTTAATGAAAAAATTAATTCTTTTTATGATGTAAACAGCCAGGATTTTAGTAATAGTTATATTGGTGGAATAAATACTAGAAAAGTTTTCATGATTTCCCCTTTAAAAATACAAGGTGTCAATTATTAATTGACGTATAAATTGAGAAAAATATGATGATAAAACTAACATCTAATTTTATCAGATATGTTAACGAAAATTAAACAGAAATATATAGAAATTCTAAAGAGGAAACTTATTCAGTAAAATCGCCATTGGCTTAAACTACAGTTTCAAGAAAAATTCGGAATCTGCTGCAGCTCTTCTAGTGTGTCTCCTTCTATAATTATGTAAAGCAGCCATAATCTTTGCGTTCAATTTATCTCTGGTGTTACAAAGTGTTTTGTTTGTCTGTAGATCAAATGCGTTTCGTATATAATAATCAAGGGGTTGCAGTCTGGTGTTCAGATGTCAAGTATCATGTGATTGCAGAATGGGTGTAACATCCATGAATAATTATTTCTCCTTGTATAGCACGGTGCAGCGTCCTCTTGCCAGATACAGGGTCTTACATAGTCACACTCTTGGCTATCAATGTGTTTTTTATATGCGCTCCCGTTTTTGAGACTGTGAAATATAAATCGAATTGTATCGTCTCCATCAGTAGTGATCACTGTAAATTACATGATGTTTGCTAGATATAGGGTCGAATGTTCTGCGCTTACCATGCAGATAACCACTGAATCACTTTGAAAAGTTCGGATTGAAGCTTCCGGAAGAAATGCTAAGCAGTACAGCATGCTTTTCCTAAATGCCTTGCTTCATGGTGCGTTATTTTTCTGATAGAAGATGTCCAAATTAACTCACAATAGTGTGCAGTCGACAAAACAAATGCGAAATTAAAAAACAAATGACGATAATTTTCTCATCGCTTACTGTATAATGGACATAAAGACATAAAATAATAATGATGATATACATATTAGTCATCCACATACACGCCTGTTTTGCTGTATCACACCTCATCAGTGTGGCTAGATATATCCACTTGCTTCTGGCTGGGATCGAAAACTCGACCGTTTTGGTGTCAGTCGGAGTCTCTACTCCCTAATCCATCGGCACATGGGGTCAGAGAAGGGAAATTTTAACGTCTTGTATGTAAGCAGTGTATAGAGAGAACTCAATTCATTTCTGAAGAGCATATATATATATATATATATAATTATTATTATTACTGGCCAAATAGATTAAAAAATACACATAAAACACTATTGTATTTAGACAAAAATAATTTATCAGTTTTTGTAAAACATTAAATTCTCTAACCATTTTTCTAGCATTAGCATCGTTCTCTTCTATCCCCATAAATATTTAGGAAAAGATTTGTAATTTATAGTATTCATCTATAACTTTAGTTTTGTCTTTTGCTGTGAATAATATATGTTAGCAAGTTATATTTTTCATGTAAAACGTTGGGTTCCTTTTGACTTTTCTGTTGAGACCACAGCTAATAAACATTTTTCAGATATCACTCATAAATATAAAAAATGGTGTCTACTGAAAATTACATATTAACACGCACGTTCTAATTTTGGTGAATTGGTTCGGTTTTATTGAGAGTAAAATATCTCAGACATAATAAAGAGAATCTAATAACTTCTATATTCCTAAAAAGATATTTTATATTGAATACGAGCAGGCGAGTTTTAAGAATTATTTCACATCATTATATAAAGAAAGGTAAAAGAAAATATATATATATATATATATATAATGCATGTATCTATGCAAAAAATTTCTTTAGATATATCAGTTTACAGAAATTGAAAACATTGTGTCTGCTTATATTATATAAAGTACGTTGATACTCACAGTAAATCTTTATATTTCGCGTATTATAATTGAAAGATGTCAGAAATGAACTCTAACCCTGACAGTTGACATTATTATTCATTTGTCGATATTTCTTTTACTTTCTATCTATTTCTGAAATCATCTTCATGGGTGTGAATATTTGTAACAAATAGTATCTGGAAAACTGTTATGCTAAACATTACTGTAATGTTTTTCTTGATATAAATATATGACAGAGAGGCAACTGAGAGTGCCATAGATATGAATATAAACATAAGTGTTCACAAGGTTAGAATCAGTGTGTGTTCTTGATACAATCTCATTGTTTTCCAAGTATTTGAAATGTAAGTATATTTCAATGCTATTAAAAAAATAGTTTTCTTTTATATTGAGAATCGTAAATAGAAGTATTTTTTGTATATATTTTCCGTGTTTGTTTTAACTGATAATATCGAAAAAGTAATATGAAAGACTCATTTGCATTTTAAAGGTATGATTTCCATACATTCATACATTTAGTAATTTCCCAAGTTGTATAAGTTTAATGAACCTTTTGTAATCAACTTAATCGTTATTGTTCCGCATAATGTTTACAACACATTTTAGTATCAATTATGAAGATATTTTCAAATTGACACACAGCAAACCAATATTGACATGTTCGATTATCAAGAGCAGTTTATATCCAGATTTAATCATACACATACACACAGACATTATATATATATATATATATATATATACTGTTCATTCATTTATTTTAAAACATGTGAATAATACACACTAGGGCTTAATATTGTAATTTTGTTAATACATTTTTATTTCACTCCACAAATGTTTTCTTTTTTTAGAACAATATTGCTTTTATTTTCCTTGATAATTTTAAGAAAATCACATGATAGTGAAAAAACCATTGTTATGTAAAATGAAAGTTTTTCTGTAGTGATATAATACTTTTAAAAACCAACGGAATATATATATATATATATATATATATATATATATATATATATACTGATTTCCTAAAAAATGGTTGATTATATGTAACCGCATGTCATTACATGAAGAAATCAATAAGAATATAAAAATTAATTTAATGATATGCTTTATGCTTTTTGGAAATTACTCACACATTTTATTTTCATTTACCTAAGCAATTGATTAAAATTCTGCGTAGTTAAATGTGATGTTATTTTATTATTGATATCAATAATAAAACATAATTAAGAACGCAATTTTAAAAAAAGAAAATATAAATTAATATGTCTTTAACCTGTTAAACAATATTTCTCTAATATGGAAATCTCATTCAGATTATATTTAATATATAATTATTAAAAATCATAATATTTTGTAGATTTATTTATTTTATGCTTAAAAATATTTTAATATCACTTGACGAAACGTACATAGTGCCGGGATACTGGTTGCCATTGTCAAACATTGTACTTTTATCTTTTTTTTTTTAAGTAGTGCCTTTTTCTTAATTGCTTGAAAATATTTGAAAATGTTAACACAATCATTTTTCGTAATAATAATAATAATGATAATAATAATAATATGATGATGATGATAATGATGATGATAACGAGAGACGGTTTTTATGTCTGTTCGCGGTATGATTTTCATCTGAGCCTGCTACTAAATAATTGCAGTCAGTTTGATCATATATGCATTTAAATCTTTTTTTCTCTGTGTCAGAATATCTTTTGTTAATATTTTGTCGTAAAAATTGAGAAATTCTGAGAAGATTCTTTTCACAGATTTTGTCATTTTATACAAAACAACGTTATTAAAAGGGAAATGTATCATAATATGCATGTAGAGGATTTTTTTTAGTGCAACAATTTATTTTTTTAAATAATTAATTTCAAATATATATGATTTCTCGATTTTATAATAGTTGTCAAGTTTGAGTGATAAATATTCTCCTTATTAGAAGATTTTATAAACACATAACTTAACAAAGATATTAATTCATACGCTCACACACCAAACACACACACACACACACATATATATATATATATATATATATATATATAGTGTATATTTAGTGTATGATTTGTTTTGAAAGCTATCACAATGCGTTTAGTAAAATTAAGTAATGTAAAAAAGTGTTGAACATTAGCTATGTTTTATTCGTGAATGTGTCGAGATCAAAGTTTCATCTTCAGAATGATAGTAGGGCTACAACATACCCGATGCGCATTTCGACTTGATGTTGTCTCACTATAAACACCAGTACCACCTCGCTCAGAGGTTAATTTGATATTTTTCAAGCCGGTGCTACTACAAACTAACCCCAGCAGACAATACGCTACTTCTGAGTACTTGAGTAGACAACTCAATGCAGACCATTGGCCTTTGATGGGGTCCTACCTAACGGGACCACTTGCCATCACATACTTGAATCTAATCGGAAAGTCGCGCTCTCAACAACTGCTATTCTTACGTCTTATTCCAAGATATATCGATGACATACTCATCATCACATCTTCACGCAATGAGACAAATAGAATGGCGGTAAAGTCATAGATGGCAACATAAAATTCACCACCGAACATCCCGATAACAATGGATGCCTGTCACTGCTTGACTTCAGGCTGATAGTATCGGAAAAAGGAGACATCCACACTGATTTCTACAAAAAAAACTGCTAGCAGAGGCAAGTTCTTCCACTACAAATCAGACCTCTCTCTCAGTGCAAAGACCGGATACATTAGGAAATTTTACATTTTACTCGCACATGTCCGGGGTAAAAGCAGCAAAGAAGAAAACAGAAATAACCACACCGCATATTTAAATGAGTTACTGAAAAGCAACGGTTACCCCTAGTCTTTTGAGGGTCGTATGGAACGTACAGATAATAAAGTGTAAAGGCGCCACACACATTCCAACACCTGCTTCCTGGGTTTAACACAATTCAGCGAAGACATCATCACAAAAATACGCAGAGCCATTCGCAGATAAGGACTGGAGATACAGCTGGCCTACTACGGTACCAAATTTATAATGGCCAGTTGCTCTATTCCTAATATTGGCATATGGTACCAGGTTTATTTCCTATATAGCATACAATGCGCCAAATTCGAGGAATATTATGTCGGCAGCACCATCAGACCGTTAAACATCAGAATGAAAGAACACTTACACATGCAATTATCACCATTACACAAGCAGCTAAAAAAAGGGATAAACACAGAAAAACATAAAAATAAATATTGAAGCAAGAGCGCGGAAGCGAGGAAACTAACTCATAAAATAGTCCTTAACAATAGCTAAACTTCAACCTCAGATCAACAATAGACAGGAACTTAATCTAGATTACATAACAATCACGCACCTGACACACAGCAGCCACAACAGTAAGTCTTTTACACGCAAACACGAAATCACAGACTAACACACTCAAATACATGCCTCTAAATAAATGATCAATAACAAAAAGTATACAAGCCGGAACTCACACAAAGATATATTCACTAAGTTATAGCCACTAGCAACGATACAACGCTTAAAAAAATTAAAAAGAAACACAGGAACACACACATACAAACATATCCCAAACTCAAATATACTATAGATGAAGCACACACACATACACACACACACGTACATATATATATATATATATATATATATATATATATATATATGCACGCGCACATGATACCATGTAGAAAATGTATGAGGGCATTTATGTATATATATATATATATATATATATATATATATAATGATTACAGAAATATGAAAACAATTATTAAATAAAAATAAATATATAAGAAGTATACCCGTATAAAGCCCACACATATCACAGACACACAGGGTCTCTCTCCATCCCTCTCTCTCGCTCTCACTCAGACACAGAGGAGAAGAAATACAGGTTGGCAATTCATAAAACAATTTTATTTATATTTGGCAATAAACTCGCCTCCAATTTAGGCAGACAGACATAACATCAAATCGTAAAACGGCGCTCACTCTCACTGTAACAAAGATGCGAAAACACCAAATTCTAATATCGTTCAACGCATATATATATATATTAACCACACACACACACACACACACACACACACACACACACACACACACACACACACACACAAACACACTTACAGCCACACGCACACACACACTCTCTACAATTAACGGCAGAAGTAGCAGCGAAAGATGACCAGTCGTTGATGGTCGCTGATGGGCGCGGACCACGAGTAGACGTGAAATCAATCTCTTCTACAATTCTGAACGTGAGCCTTTGATCTCGAAATATTAATGAAAAATATATAGGTAATACCTAACACCTTCTTTACATTCCTTTATATTACTAACCGCATTGTTATAGCATTCAAAACGTACCCAGGGGTTCTTCTTTACTTCACTCTTTATAACCAAGTTAGAGATATGACAAAATGATGCTCTCAAACTGTTGAATATTCTGGTATCATTAATATACCAAGTTTGTTTTAAATTTATTAGCATGTTCTCTTTTTCCCACATTGTAAAATATCAACTATTGTGAATTTTTACTTAGCCAATACTAAGCAATTTTTTAATATTCAGTTGCACATTAACTTAGTTTTAACAGTTCATCAGTTGTTCTTTCTTAATTTGAGAGAAAACATCAACAGTAATATAAAATAGGGCTTTTTTGCACACATTGGTTTAATTAATTCTTTTCCAAGCATTATTCGATATTTGCTACCATAGATTAATAGAGAATTACTTGTCTCGATACTAAGTCTCATCTGTTCGATGCGGTCAAATTGACGGCTAATGTCATTAAAATCTCCCAGTTAGATTGGACAAAATTGCTTGTCAATTTCAATGCCTCCAAAACTAAACTTCTTTATTTTAATCTCCAAAACGACTTCATTCTGACGTCCATCAGCATGTTTGATACTACCCACAAAGACAGTGTCTCTTTGCGATTTCTTGGTTAACGTTTACATCTGGTATAAAAGGGAAAAAATATAAAATCTAATGTGCATTTAGCTGACTAAGAAAATTGGCCCAATGTATCGTGCTATGAATTTGTTCTCTGTGCCGAATCTATCTTACATATCTATAAGTCTGCCATTTGTCTATGTTTGGAATGATGCTGCCACATATATTCTGGTTCTCCCGTCATACATCAAGTGGTAAAATACCAAAGAAGTAGCATCAATATTATTGGTCATGGTGCATCAAAGAACGCATATACATCGATAAAAATAGATCGGTAAGGCACTTAAAGATGGACTTTCTACGAAATCTGGAAGACTGCAGTCTCAGTTATTCAAAAAATTCTTAAGCAGAACTCGAAATAGCACGTCTCTATCAAATCTAAAAACTCAATGTTTCTATCTTATAACATTTGATATTGTACAATTTTTGCCATGAATATCATACAGGTTGTTAATAAAGATCGTGTAAACTTTAAAATATATATAACATTATTTGTATTTTTGATGAACTAAACTGTAAAAAAAACGTTATGAATTTTAATATATCTAGTTTCAAGTATAATTATTGAATAATTCTTTACCACAAAATTAACAACAATTTTTAGATAAATAAGAATATTTTCCTTTTTTCAGAATCATTTTGATCCACGGCTTCCACTGACATGTGAAAACAATTGTATATGTAAACTATTGTGAGATATCCAATTTTTCTATTATAATAAACTCGACTTGTGTATACATATATTCCTCCCATAGAGGGAACAGTATCTGATCCCAGAGACATCGTAAGAGATCCGTATGATACCGAATTTACATAGAGAATACACGTCAATAGCTCTGAGATTCACTTCCCCAGAATAAAATTACACATCACCCATCAGTTCCGATGTGAACATACTAAATCCAGCACGGCTTCATTTTAAAAACTTACATACATATATATATATATATATATATATATATATATATATATATATATATTTCTAGTAATCGTATTCATGAATTACTAACCTGCGTTCCAGTTAGTATCTTTACGTTTAATATAACATATTGTTTTATCTCAAATCTGTTTTGTTTTTCAATATTATGTGCGGTTCCATATCCAGAATCCAGAATCCGACAAAGATTCGAACACTGATACACCACAACAACTTGGAAACGAGGATTCGAACGCGAGTCGACAGAACAACTTTGACAATGGATTCGAACTCGCATACGCAACAACAATTTAAAGACAAAGGATTCAAACTTAAGGACAATGGATTCGAATTCAAGTGGAACATAACAACTTGCCGACAAAAATCCGAGTGAACTCATACAGACCAACTAAAAAACCATCGTGCCAAACCAGTTGACAACAATTTGGCGACACTATTGCAGAAAATCTGTTTGTATAATAATGTTGACACAAAATGAGATAGAAATTAACATTTGTAAAAATATATTTGAAAGTCTATATTTTTCCACTTGAGGAAATCGCAGCAGGAAAATATTTCACAAAACTTTCTACAAGATTAAATGCAAAAAAGCACAATTAAAAAAGTGAAACCCCTCAAGCGGCAAACCATGACTTTCGAAAAGGAATGCTAGAAATTTTAAAAAGAAGTGAAGTGAGATAATTAAAATTCGAAGAAAAACAAATGGAAACACAAATTAATCTAGAGGAATGACAAATAGAAATTTAAAGAAAAATGAAGAAAAACAAAAGGAAATTTAAAGAATAAACGAAGAACGACAATTACAATTTCAAGAATTCTTACTAAAACTGACAGTCAACACACACGAAAAGAACACTGAAAAAGAGGTGACGTTTTTCATAAGACGCCATTTTGAACTCTATAGAGATATTTAAGTACTCTCTTGATGATGACAAAACTTTCCGGGACTATTACAGACGCTATGAAGTCAATTTTAATATTAATATTCAAAACTGGACGGAAAAGAAAATTTACGGCTATTGCTCAGGAAAATAGGAACGGAGGAATACGCAAAATTTGTTGACATTATACTCCCAAAGAAGATAAACGATTTAACATTTGACGAGGCAGTTATACGCCTTACGGAGTTCTTCAGTCCAAAGATTTCACTTTTACACAAAAGGTGGTAATGCTCCAATCAGGTAAAAAAGCGAAAACGAGCAATATTCGACTCTCACTGCAATCGTTAACAAACATTGGGATGACTTTAAATTGCTAGAATTAACCCCGGACAACTTTAAATGTCTTATATTTGTACAAGGAGTGTTCGCAGTTAAGGAAAACGAAAGGCGTTAAATGCTTACCAAACTCTAAAATGAGCCAGGATTAACGCTTCAAAATCTATCAGAATACTGCAAAAATTATTCTTAAGTATTAAAAACAAAACCAGTAAAAAACAGTAAATTCACTTGGACTCGGGAATAGCAAATATTGAACAAAATAGTTGAACAAAAAATTACGTTTTTCAACATCCCTAAAGTTAAAACAGGAATTTAATGATAGAATTACAAGTTATAATGCAAATAGTGACAGAAATCAAATACAACATCCCCCCCACCATATGCATGTTACAGATGTGATGGATTCTACTGGAATAGAGATTGTCGTTTCAAATACAAGAACTGACTACCTTGTGGAAAAATGGGACATAAGTCTGCTGCATGCAGAAACAAATAAACACACTAGTAGAGTAGGAACTACTATAGGGGACAATGAAGATAAACCAAACACAAGGAAATCTGTAAAACAGGAAAATGGAAAAAACAAAAATACATATCAGCATACACCCATTGTGACAAAAACGATCATTCACAAATGGTGAAGAAGTTTACTTCAGAATGTTCACAATAATATGGCATATTGCGAACCAGGAAAGATAACAAACAGATTGGTAATTGTTATGTACACAAAACAATCAGAAAAAGTTACCAAAAAGAGACTCATAAACGAAATAGAAAAGAAGGATAGAGAAGCCAAGCTCGTCATCTGCAGAAAACAATGACACGATGGAAGAAATATTTGAAGCATTTGAGATTCAATATCCTCAAATAGATACAGAAACCAGAAGAACTAGCAGAAATACAAAAATTTACTGAACCTCTAACCATTGACAACAAGCGGAAAAAATAATAACTCCCCAAAAAAGAAACTATGGAGTTGGTGTTGTGGGATCTCCCCTTTTTCCATGATAATTGACTCTACTTGAATATACATATACTCCTGCTATAGAGAGAACAGTATCCTATCCGAGAGACATCGTACGATATCCGTATGATACCGTAGTTTCATAGAAAAAACCGCGTCAGTAACTCTGACCTCCACTCACCCAGAATAGTATTACATATCACCCGTCATTTCCGACTTAGACATACTAATTCCAGCACGGGTTCACTTTAAAGACTTATATAGATATAGACTCCCCAATGCGTTCCAGTTTGTAACTTTACGTTTAATATAACATAATTTTTCTATCTAAAATGTGTTATTCATTATTTTCTCCGGTTTTTCACCCAGAATCCACAACAAAAACAGACCTAGTTCATTGAATGACCTGAAAGCTATAGGAGACATTACTGTAAATCAGTTGGCAAGTGTTATCTGTGAACTGTAAAGTCGTATTACGTATTTTTATTGTTAATGATGGAGGACACGTGTAAACTGAAATAGAATTTCAATCTAACTTTACAAGATACTGACATCCTTCTTTCTAATCTATTTTATAAATTATTATTCACGCAAATACAAATATAGTTATACATTTCTTAAGCGCACAGGAATATTTTGGACACCCTGTATAATAATTCCGTATATATATATATATATATATATATATGGAATAGTATACAGGAATATATATATATATGGAATAGTATGCCTACTTCCACCGAACACCCATAGTCCAGGGATATAGTCGCCGACTGACACCATTTCGGTCGGGTTTCAATCCTGGGTAAAAATCAATCGGCGTCTAACCGTACTGATGAGCTGTGATACGGCGAAACAGATCGGTCTGCGGATGTCTATATATATGTGAGTTTTAATGTATTCCTTAAATTTTTTTTCCAAACACATATCATATCAGAAATGTCCAAAGGATTTGTACTTTCGAGTGTTTTTGGATATAATTGTAGTCATTATGTTTATCGGCATTATTGTTGGTCCTGAAATGACGCCTCGGCTTCAGTCACTTTCTCCTCGCCGTAATGTAGCTTCCCCGTGCCTTTTTCTCTAAAGACTTTTGTAGTACTTCTTTTTGTGATGCAGTTGCTGTATATAGTACCTAAACGCTAGTAACTAGATTTTATGAATTTACGTTTTGTACAAGATTGGCTGGTGGTTTGTTTTATTGCAGTGGATATCGTTTTGGAATAAGAACATGGAGAGCCGAATCTGACATGCAGTTGAATCCATTTCAATCACTTACGCGCAAATACCTTTGAGAAAGGTTATAATCCGTCTCCTCTCCCTCTATTTAAGGTTACATAGCAAGACAGTTAGGTTTCTATAGCTTTTGTTGGTAACGATTCTCCCGCAGAAAGTACTCGTAAAATACGCCGAGTAATTTGATTGACCGCTCGTTTAAACGAACATCCCTGGAGGAAGATTCTATCACGCACGCAACCGCAAGCCATCATATTTATTACAGTTGATATATTATCAAGTAACCGTTTTATAACCTCTGATTCATTTATGTATTTCAATCTCAACTTTACTCGACACAAGAACTGAAATATCGACAATATAGGCGGAGTAATTGGCTAAGTTCATTTTAAATTCAATGTAATCCTATTCTTGTAGCAGCTAGAGAGAATCTCTACTGGCAGTAAACGGCCTGCATACGGACAGGTAACGATCTCAGTAGATACACAAAGATGGAAAAAGGCGTAAGACAAGGATGTTACTTTTCACCGGATTTGTTCAACCTATACAGCGAGAATATTTTGACGACCCTAGATGACACGGCAGGATTTGTTATTGGAGGGCACAAACTGAACAACATAAGGTATGCGGACGATAAAGTGCTGATTGCGGACACGGAAAGGAAACTACAAGACCTCATACGGAAAGTAGCAGTGGAGAGTGACAAAAAGGGACTAAAAATAAACTTCAAGAAAACTGAGTGCATGGTCATCAGCAAAAGATACAACCCAAAATGCCAAATACAGGTGGTGGATAACAGAATCAAGCAAATACAAAAATTTAAGTACCTAGGAATGTTCTAACAGAAGATGGAAAGTGCGACATAGAGATCCGAAGACGAATTGGCATGGCAAAGGACGCTTTCCAGAAGATTATCAAAATATTAACACACAGGAAAATCTCAATAGAAACAAAGAAAAGAGTGCTGGGCTGCTACGTCATGTCAGTTCTTCACTACCTCAGTGAATGCTGGACAATATCATCGAAAATGATGACAAAACTGGAAGCGGCCGAAATGTGGTTCTACGGAAGGATGCTACGGATATCGTGGACTGAGCATGCAAGCAAAGATGATGTGTTGGAAAGAATGGCAATCAAAAGGAAATTGATGCGGACCATCAGGAAAAGACATCTGAGGAAGGAGAGCCTGGAGAACCTGATACTGACTGGTCAGATAGAAGGAAGGAGAGACAGAGGAATGCAGCGGATAACATATTTGCAGGGTCTGATCAGGGGGATGACGGAACGGGGATTGCCAGGAGCAAACAGAAGCAAACATACTAAGAGCCACCAGGGATAGGGAGACGTGGAGAACCATGATCGCCTACGTCCTGAATGAACAGGGCACATAGAAGAAGAATAAGAATTGGCTAATTTGGGGATATTCCGATGGGACAGGATCTGTCTTTAACTAGAAAAAGCAATGCTCCAGTGCAACAAATATGCTAAAAAGAAAATCATTGATGAATGAAGGTAGACAAACCAAAAAAACTCTAAAAGAATCGTACACAGTTCCACTCGCGCATCGAGCGACGCATACATTAGTAAGAACCAACTGGGAAATTACGGTAAAAAAAAAGCGAGCAAAATTAACTGCCTCAAGAAACCGATGATCATCCCTATCGAATGTGTTGGGCTACTGTAAAGGATCATCAAGTTTTCAATGTCAACCGTAATGAACAAACATACCATATTATTATTGTCCTGAATAGTCCTGAACCTACACAGCACCAAAGGCCTGTCAGACTGGGGTGTACAGTCTGCAAACATTTGTTTAAGATATTAACTAAAATATTTAACTTGATGTTTAGCATCGTTAATTTTGCCATCATGACTTTTGTTGTATTTACTTATCACACAGCTGGTGAAGTGTTAATGTATAGATAACTGTTTCATCAAGTATTAATCTAGTTTTCTGAAATGTTCAAGGACGGACAACTGCCTCAAAAACAATTCTTTTGGAAGACTATATCATCCGGACATTTGTCCCAGCCAACCAACTTCAGCACTACCTAGACTTCCGATTTTGTAACGAGACCGTCATACCTGGTCCATTTAAGCCATACTGATATAAGTAAAATCGGATAAATAAGAGTTTAATTAAACAATGCTGAGACCGGTATGACTGGTCAACAGATTCTGAAATTTGTTAACGAAAAATTCACATTACCCAACACTGTTGTCACTGTCCTTTTATTAGGCAATGTGATGTAAGTTGTATGTTAATGTGACACTTTCCTAACTTTCTGTCAACAATATTCACAGTCATATTAGTTTTCTTGAAATGCATTCCATTTAAATTAGATCCAATTTCCAGAGCTTGATTCTTCAAAAGACAGTGGGCCATCTCTGCTCTAACTAATGCTACGGTCATATTACTTCGAGATTTAATAAAATTTTCTTCTCAGGATATTTGAGCTGCTAATCTAAAGTGCTAAATTGCTCTTATAGATTTAGATAGGGATCAAAAACAGCATTTCAATCGCCAGATAAAATTACTTGATCAGATGACATCAAAAAGGGCTTGATAGGCGGGTAGAAACTGGGTTTTTTGCACCAAATGACTAAGAGCCTTATCATCCATAGAAACACACACCATGCAAAGACTGCCCACTGTATCTGCGAGAAGGGTACACTTCTTAACAAAAGATTTGGTTACTAGCCAGGAACATCATTTTGAGTGTTGCTCAAAACATTCTTGTAAGAGTATAAACTCTTTCGACAGAAATCCTTTAGGAGCTTGCAGAAGACTCCCAGCATGAGGAAAATTCCACGCTCACTCTATTGTCGTTTTATTGTAGCCGTTATTGTCACTAGTTTTGCTTTCTGTCTTTTTATTTTTTTTGTAATTTCTGTTTTGAATTTTGATATTTATTTCTTGTCATATTTTCTTTTGCCTCAAATATTGTTTCATAATTTTATTTATTTTTATCCTCGGCAAATAGTTTTTGCGTTTTTGTTAAATAAATCTTTCTTTTTTGACACGAAAAGGTATGTTTTCACCCACCAACTTTTGTTGGGCATTTTAATAATATTTTATGAGCTATTTTTGTTTAATGATTACGGTATTTTTTTTCAAGTCTGAAATAGAAAAAGTTAGTAATAAAATATAATACGAAAATAAAACTTTTAAATAAACGAAAAATTAAAACAAATTCAACGAGACAATAGAAAAATTCAAACACGATGCAAGCAATTTAAACAAATAGGCTAGGTTTGTAAAACTTATATTAGCTTAAACATATAGAAAAATTAAAAATCAGTTTTTATACAAACAGAAGAAAAATAATGTTTTTAAACAGAAAAAGTAAGACCGAAACAAACGAAAAACATATGATATAATTTAAAAATCATAAATTCAGTCAGACGATACAAATATAACAACATAAAGTTATGGTAACGATGTAACAACTTAATTAACAAATTAATAAGATAATTTAATGTTTTTTCTTTTGTTAACTTAAAAATACAGAAAATAAATTATAACCAATATTATAAATAAAAAAATCTTAAAAGTAGACACGGGTAACAATAAAACGATTTACAACTTAAAGCAATTGGCTGACGTACAAGCAAAAGAAAATGTGAAGTTTTGTGAAAACAAAAATGGTCGACGTAACAAGAAAATAAAATATCAAACTGATTAAGCAAAAACAAAACAGAGAGTAGAAATTAAATTGCAAGAAAATAAGACTTTCAACCAGAAAAGAATTAAAGTGTGTTTATTTAAGAGAGCAAAAATATAAGATAAACTGTATGAAATATGAATTTGAAAGTTCTAAAATATAAATAGTAAGATAACTGAAATATTATATGATTAAAAATAAAACAAATGAATATAATATTTGACATATATTAAAAAACAATCCATTTTGAATATAATTTGCAAAATAAAAAAATAAATATCCTAGAAGAATAGCAAAATAGGATAAATAAATATCGGGGGGTTTTAAAACGGAAAAAGAAAATCTATAATTTTCAGAAAAACAGTCAAGAAATTAAACATAAGAAAATATAAAGATTTAAGTTAACGTACATTTTACAGTTTTTCAAACAATATATATATATATATATATATATATATATATATATATATATATTTCTATTTGGAGGATTGAAAAACCCTTTTATTCAGGTAGCAAAACTTGTACTGGTTTTAAGAAGCAGGCAAAATGGAATGAATCTAACTGTCTTTTTTGAGTTTCATTGGAGTTTTATACTTAATTTTCTAGACTATCCTATTTGTGTTGTCGATGATGTAATATTTGTCCCAGAACATCCCCCTCTTGAGATTTTGTTTTGAAATAAGTAAATGTATTTTTATATTTATTAGTGATCTCCCCGCACCCATTCCGGCGACTTTCCAACGTAGTTGTTTGTTTTATGTTTAGAATCAATCAACATTTTCAACATCCACATTTTCTGTACGTTTTCTTTTTTGAAAATCGTACTTGTACGTTGGATGACTTTTTCAGGTGTAGGTATATCGAAAGTATCATACAGTACTTTCATAGATTCTTCCATTCATTCAGGCTTTTCTACGGTAACCTTTTTTGTCGTCGATTTTAATGTATTTTATCTCCATATTTTTTCCTATAACTGTCTATATCCTCTTTCCAATTCATGATATTAGAACATAGTTTTTGACATTTATTTTTAAATTCAGTCAGTTAAGAGCCTTACGTGATACACGCTTCGGGCGATCATGTCTCGAAAGAAATATCACTGGCTAGGTAGAAGATTACCCTGCAGTAGATTGCCATTGCCTTCTGCGATAGACTAGTTCCAACCATGGCTAAAAAACCCTACCTGTCCTATTATTTAACCCATAACTGGGTATTTTTGCGTAAGTGAACACTACAGATTGAAAAAAGCACCTTTTCGCTACTCTTGGAAAATTCAGTTTTCTCTTTTCTTATTCATTAACAAGTTGTCGATCATCTTTTTCATTTTTTTAAACATTAATTCTGCCGGTGATTTAACTGATTTTATATTTAGAATTAGCGTTATACCGTTGAATCTTGAAAATTTCTATAATCTTTGTTTGTTTGAAAATAGCCACAAACAATATAGTTTTTTTTCTTTTTGCCTATGGTGATGAGGCGGAGTAGTAATATATACATTGTAGAAGAATTTACAAAAGCTTTGAAATCGTGAGTAGGGAACAGAATGCCATTATCCCAGAATATAATAACTGAAATCAACGATCTTGCAAAAGGTTCGTTCCAATAATTACCATAAAATTATTTACTACGGCAGGTTAACGATATCCGTTTATTGGAACTGAAAAATCTATATGTATTCTTAGCCACGGAGTATGTGTTTTTGAAGAGTTTGTATTTTTGCCACCATAGCACAACCTCTGCATGTTTATATGCATTTTCAATGCCTTGAACCGGTTTTCTCCAATATTTATAGATTCTCTTGAGAGATTTGTAGGGGTCTCAGTGAGGCCTTGTAAATTGGACTTGTGTCCAACATGACAGAAATCTCCACAATTTAAACATCAGAAGATAGGTTGGCTGTCGAAATGTGGAAGTATAAAATATTTTATTTGTATATTAAAGTAAAGATTTATTAACAGAATGACAAATTTGCAATAAGAAAAATACAAGTGAAATTCCGTTAACTGAAAATTATAACATATCTGTGAGAAGAAAAATGTTCAGAGAGAAAATAAATACAGTTTTGTAGATAAAATTATTCAAAGAGAAATGTAAGTATCTAAAATATCCTACAGCAGTTTGGAGATAGTGCAGAATATAAAGACTTATGGGTAATTTTTTTATTTAGTTCCCGAAGGACTTTACCCCTTCAATTTTTTTCAAAACATCCTTATTTCCGTGCAAATGTATACGCTGAACTCAAATCGATAATTGTTTATTGAAGAAAACTACCTTTGTTGATGTTAACGACAAGAAAAATCGAACTTCTTCTAGCTCTTTAACTCACTCCTAATCACCATTCTCATATCTAATTCAGTGCTGAATGACTTTAGGCGTAGGATGTTTATTTCGGGCTATTTACTTATTTTGTGCAAAATTGTTTCGGAACTCAATTTCCGCTGAAAGTTGCATGTGTTTGCGTTTTTTTATCTCCTTGAGCCACATTACAGAACTGATTGTCCGAATCTTGAGGAATAGAGCGAGAGGCAGAATCAGTCAAAAGATAGGCAAGAACAGTGCAGGTTCATCAAAGACACTGAAACAAGGAATGCCATATTTATGATTAGGATGTCCTTCTCTGAAACAGCAATACATATGAAGAAAACGTGTACTTACGTTTTATCGATTATGCAAATGCATTTGACAAAATAAGACACAAATATTTGATGATGATGCACAGCAGCCTTGACAAATTTGGGAAAGAAGTAAGAAAAATCAAGATCTCACTAGCAGCAAATCGCCTGCAAACGCACAGATAATGAATTCAGTAGATATACAAAAATAGAAAGGGGCGAAAGACAAGGGTGTGTCTTTACACAGAATTTATTCAAAATGTCCAGCGAGACTATTCTGAGGACCCTGAGTGTTATGCCAGGATTTGTCATAGTAGACCATATTTTTACCAAAATAAAGCATACAGATTATACAGTGCTGAAAGCAGGCACGGAGAGTTAACTAGAAGGACTCACAAAGAAGATAGATGAAGAGAGTGACAAAAAAGGATTAAAAATAACTGCAAGAAAATCGAATGCATGGTCATCAGCAAAAAAGAGTAGCCCAGCATGCCAAGTACACGTGAGGGATACACAAATCAGGCAGGTCCATAAACTTAAATACCTGGGAATTGTTCTAACAGAAGACAGAAAATGTGACACAGAGATTCGAAAGCGAATTGGCATGGCGAAGATATTAAGCATTAAGTGACATGAAATTTTCAATAGAAAGAAAGAAAAGAGTACTGGCTTGCTGTGTATGTCAGTTATTCAATATGTTAGTGAATGCTGGAAAATATCATCAATGATGTAGGAAAACTTTGAAGCAACTGAAATGTGGTTCTACAGAAGGATGCTGCGGATATCATGGATTGACATATGAGGAATGATGAGGTTTGGGAAGGCTTGAAAAATCCGATACTAAAATGACAGATAGAGGGAAAAAGAAAAAGATGAAAACAGCGTATAAATTACTTGAGTGGACTAGCGAGTAGATGAACAGGGGTGTAACAGATGAAAGCGTGCTAAGAGCCACCAGAGATAAAGAAACGAGGAAATGCATTATCACCTACGTCCTGAAGAAACAAAGAACATATAAGTTCTTTTTTATTCAAATGGCTTCTGACATTTAACAGTTAAGTTACAATTTACGCATTTCAAAGTAAATTGTTTGGGGGGGAGCACGAAAAATTTGCATATGGTAAATAAATTTGATAATAGTTTGCTAGTCCCAGGAATGGCTGTAAACTAGTAAGGCCTGTTTAAAAGGTATATTGTTGACCTCGAATGATATTTTGAGGATCATTTCTATTAAGGACTTTCAATAAATATATAATTTTCGTCATAAATCATCTGCCATTTAGCTCAAGTAGTTTAAATTCTTAATGTGCTTTATTTTGCAAGAAATGTTTTTTTATGACCGGTATGTTTATCTATTGTTACATTTTAATTAATTTATCATCCAAGTAAGCCACTTAGAAATCATAATCTTCAAACTTGGCGTACGTAGATTATTCAAATATTACTGGAACTACTCTTATATGGGTTGAAATAATGCAATACCGTGTGCGTCTTTATAGTTGTTAACTCGGAGTGTTTTTCCTCAGTTTTTATTTGTAAATATACTTCAGAAATATCTAGTTCGAAAAAATTCTCATCGTTTAAATTTGCAAATAATCTCTCTCTAATTGGTAATGTATTTTCTTATACACTAGTTTAACTTTGGAAAAATCCGCACAAACCCTTTTTCTTTACATACACAATAATCGTTGCACATTTTAAATGATTAATTTTTTCAATTTCACTTAATTTTAAAGACATTTTCATTCTTCGTTAACTTTCTCCATATCTACAAATAGTATATTCCGTTTCTATCTAAATACTGGCGTCGAACGAATTTTTTACATTTTCAATTTTAATTAGGAACCCGAATCTTTTCACAAAATAGCCGGAAATGATATTTTCAGTTTTTCCTTTAAGTTGTCCCACATTTTTTATAGATTGGTCACTTGTCCACTTATATTTTTGTAATGAAGCTATATATGCAAATATCAAAGCTCAAATATTACTCTCCATTCAATAATGAATAAGCTTTTAGTATTTTAACACATAAGTTTTATCTGTCATATCTTTACTACTGAATAAGATATTAGAACATATTTTTCTAAAGAAAAATATTCTAACACTTGTGACACTACTATTTTAACATACACTTTCCGATATCTTTCCGTATGGCGTCATTGATTATTGTTATAGCACTACTGTGTCGTTTAGACTTTTTCACATTTACTTTATATTCTTATTCAAATATTTTACTTTTTTTGTAAAAAAATATTCTTCACAATGCTCTGTGCAATTTTCCGTGATTTAGCTTTAGAGTGTGATTTTTTATGTCCTACTTTAATACACATGTAACATTTAGCATCTTTAAAGGGAAATACGTCTCTGATATGTAACCTTCAATTTGTATTAAGTATTGCACATATTTCTTTCATTTGTACGTCTGAATATTATTTTTTCTGTTTCATTTGGCAGCCTCTTTCAGATTTAGTATTCTGTGACATTTTTCCGATTTTTCCTTTAGTGTCAGTTTACTATTTTTTCATTTATTGTAAGAATTCTCTCCCATATTTTGCGTCTCTTTTATGTAAAGTCTTGAACAAAAATTAAACCTTTAAACATATCCGGAGCCAGTTGATTTAGTCTGATTTTTTACATAACTTTCAAAATATTTACTCGAATGTAACACAATATTCGTCTTTTTTCGTCAGGTTTTTAACGCGTTTTGAATGGAAAACTTTGTCGAGAAAATTATTTTCCTTATAGTTATTGCGTCTTCACAAAATGTTTTCCGGTTTTTCCTTTTTACAATATAGTATTTTTCAGGTTTATCCAGTACAAATTTTCTCAACAAAAGTCTGATTTTTTTCTATTCTTGTCAGTTGCAGGATTCTTTTCTGAAAACATATTAGGATCTTTATCCAAAAAAATTAAGCGCATCATCTGGATTTTAAGTAAATTCCGATATTTAATTTACAATCGCGTTGGAGGTAAAAACATAAAAAATTTTTCATCCTTTTTTATCACTGAGTATGAGTTCAATATTCTCGTAGCTTATGATATAATTTGTATGAGATCTAAATCTATTAGATACAGGTATAACTCATTTTTATTAATAATCATTTTTATTAATTATATTACAAAGTATTGCTTACGACTCCACCGTGACGGCTGTAAGAAATATACTGAAAACTGATAGCAACGTGGTTATATTTATTTTGTAATTATACAAAAATATAGTTCAAGGTAAAAAGGTGGGATGAAGAATGAGTGTTCATCTTCCGTCTTACAATTAAATCCAGCTAGCCACAATCACTGACCTCAAAAAGACCACATTATTTTTTATATCAAATCAAATATTATAATGAACGATTCTTACAGTATCATCCATAACACCTCAGAATCCTCATGAAGATTTAAGTATTTCCCATATTTAGAATGCTTTTCTATCGTGGGATTCAAAAATGTAAACTGAAAGTTTATTGACAATATGAGAACGTATTTACTAGAAACTCAATAAAAAAGACTAAGTAATGAATAATATTGGCGGAATCATAGGATAACTTGGCGAAATTAATGAGGGATTTTAATGATATAAAATATTCATTCCACCAACATTTCACTTAAACACCCACTTATTCGAACACATAAAAAAAGACATCCGAGATACGATAAGCTTTCAGCATACACCGGAAAAATGGCATCTATGGACACTTGAGGTGGGAGGGAAGGAGAATTAAACTTCAAGTATTTCCGGCAAAAATAAAACAGGACAGTGAGTTTATAATCCCTAGTTAAATAAACTCTAAAAAAAAAAAAAAGCTACAGACAATAACACCCATATGCTAACCCAATTTTGCATTGGGTTTTCAATGTTCAAACTATACTTAGAAATATTCTAATGCCTGACGGGTATCAATTTGAATAGACACTTCTTACTTCATATACCCGCATAATTCACTCACTTCTTGATTATATTTTCTGGAGCGTGCCGCTGAATTTTATCGTAAACTTGTAATAACTTACTATGTTATTCAAAGAACAAACCCAGTTCGGAAGAGGGTAACATTTTGCTTACAAAGAATAATTTCTGATGTGTTTGCATATCACGATTCTCATAGCTCTTAGCTTGCAAAAGATGATACAAGGACATAATCACATTACTAGAACTAGTCTCAAGGAAGAAAAGCCTCGTGCACAGCAGGTAAAACATGACATCTGTCTTCAAACGTACGCAACGAGACAACGACAATGCAATGATCTGGTCTCCACACACCTAACAGAGTTTAGAGAATTTTCAAAGCCAACCTAAAAGTATTTTGCCGACCCAGAGGGTACTTCCTATCAACAGCCAGATGAGTTATACTATATCATAAGTAAGATATTTCAACACGAGCGCTTAAGGTCATATAGAAGTAGCCTCTTGCTTCCTAAGAACGTTCTTGACTATCAAATCATACTGAACGGATGACCTATCAAACACGTAATAATATACAACCCAGACAACGGAAAATCGAACAGTCGACAGTCAGAATTGCTTGAAGGAGCAATCGTCGCTGGGCAAATGGCGGACCTCCTCCTCGCATGAGTACACCTTTCTTAGGAATTAGAATTTCTGAATGGTACTCTTCTTTCCAGAACTCCTGTATCACATTGTTGACTCATTCAATTTTAACGAACCTCAGACGTAGGTCTACAATGATAAGGTTTGATGTAACAGAAATTTTTCTAAGATAACAGATTATTACTAATGACATTCGTATCATACAGGGGTGTGGTATTACTGAAAGAAGGTAAATGAGAAACGTGTATATATGTGAGACACATGTTTGTGCCGTCTTCTTTAAAGAAAATACATTTCTATGAGTACAGAAGAAGTGTAATCTAAGTCTTCTCATGAGCATAAGAACAATTGCTTTCCAAGAAGAGATCGGGACTGAACAAGAAACCGGGTATGTTCACAAGCGCATTTGGCCACAGAAGAGACGCGGGAGGAGAATCTTTCTTCAGTGCATCTAACCACAAGCAAACAGACATATCGCAGTTAATCCTGGCCCTGACATCGTCTCGTACACTGATTTCTTTACTGATGTCTTTAACCTAGGCTCTGCTCGACATACAAACCGAAACGTCTTAAGCATAGCTGAATAAACGTGCGAAGTGATCGTAATAGTTAAAGAAATTCCGCATAACGTGCGCAGGAAACAAAAGATCTCCACACAGATCAACACAGCACCGGGAGAAGCATACAGACGTCAAACAGTGGTGTAAATGTTGGAGCAAACGGCGGCCAAGTGGAAACTTTCCAGAAATTGATAGTCATCCCCATCGAATGTATTAGATTAATCTAAATTGTTCAGCGCAGTTTCACTGTCAGATTCCTCAAGTGGATCATGTGAAGGTTGGCTTGAGTTTTCATATACATGCACAGCATTACTTTTCGAAACCAATCAGACTAGAAAAGGCAGCCTGGAAACGGATAGCTTATATAGTGGATAAAAGTTTTGCATATAACATAATGAAAAGCACAAAATACCTATTCATTCTCCACTGTTCTTGTCTTTGCGTAGCAACTTAGTCACACTACTGGTGAAACGTTGACGTATTGACTGTTGCTTCATTCAGGTGTTGTAAAACCGTACCAGGAAAAAACAATGACGGAGAAGTAAATCCTAATCTTTCATTGTAATTTCCAGCACGCATATATTACCCGCTAGATCTACGTAGACAATAGCACACGTCTTATCCAAAGACTTGCTCACTATACAGGAATCTTCTCTCTAGCACCCACCAATATACGCTGAATAGAGAGTAAACCCACGGACAGAATGCATTCACAGTCACGAGTTAAAAATCGAGTTCTCTTTACACAACATACGTTCACCCTGAGATGATGAAAATCTCAAGAAACATCGAAATTCCGACCTCAGATCGTGGCCATTTATACATTGCTGGGGAGAGGAAATTGAAGCTTGTCTTATTGATTCTAAACACGTTTCAAATATTCTGATGCCATCATGTGATAGGACACCACTGTCTAAGTTAAAATCAATTTTAATGCTTTATAGAGAGAGGCGTGAAAAATCCTCCCAGCGCAATATTGTTGTAAACGTTTACCGTTTTCATTGGCAAAATAACTCTCTGGAGTCACGTTGAAATGGCATCGTTGACGTCTGTTATTGTGTCTGGTACGTACATGAGCGAACATCTGCCAATATCCCCTTGTTTTTGTTTTAAATTTTGTAGAAAATTCTTCTTTTTGGAATCGTCATATTTGGTATTAATTATTTAAATTTTGTATTGGCGCGAAGCATTTCACCAATTTTCTCTGATATCCGCAATATATCCGGAAAGGAATAGACTCGTGATGAAATTGATTTGTTTTGAGTGTATTCATTTTTTAAGTTAATGGGGGTAAATTTTGTCTCATTAGATTTGGAGAGCTATTATTGTTTTAAGATGATGGGCAAGTCAAAACATAGGATGATAGGCTTAGCAGCCAAATTGGCTTTATTATTTGTCCCTCATTTTCTCCGTCTAACTAGTGATAAAAATGTCTCCTAATTTTCCTCGACTTTCATTTGCGTTTCCGTCATTGTTATTGTTGTTGGTGTTGAATATGTTGCGGGGCGTGGCTATTTAGTGTTAGTTGATTTAGTGGTTCTGTTGGTAATTAATGTCTTGGAAATTCCAGGGGACTGAGGCTCTACTATTTTCTGTCCCCTCAGTCTATAATAATAACTAGCTGTTTACTTTCTTCCTTTTTCTTATTTTGTTTCAGTTTAGGTAGAATGTAAGACTAGTCACAACTGAGCGTTTGACAGGACGGCTCTTGTCTCTTTAAGGTTCATTGCAGCCATCGCTGAAATATCAGTAATGGTGAGAAGTGTAATTGGGTCGACTGAGGCCATCTTCTCTCGACAGAAAGTTTGAAAAGTGACCAGTTTTTCCACACTTCCAACTAGCTGGTTTTCGGCCGGCCATGATGACAAGCATTTTCCGGATGCAAAAGTGCATTCAGTTGGAGAGAGATGAAGGCAGAACGATCGAGCATTATATCTAAGCTCCACCACGCGTTCTTGTTGGCAGAGGCGGTCGCTATTATTTGGACAAGCTTTCTGAAATATACAGCTAGTTGCTCAAATTTTATCTGAGGTGGGACCTACTACACTGCAAGGATGGTCCTGCCCTGACCCTAATATTCGGTCCGTAATATGAGGTGTTTTATTATTTGTTCTCAAATGGCAACCTCATAACAAGCTTCCGCTGTAGACAACATTACGTCCCATATGAAAAATCTGTACGTTTAATTACACTTTGTTGTTGACAGGAACATTTAAAATTATTGGATGTCTTCAGAAATTATTTTTATATGATTTTCATAAGATTCTTTTCCTTTTCAAAATGTCCGCAATATTAATTACACAAATTGGGTGTGGCTCTAAGTGTGAGTATGGTTTCCAGATGGTTGTATTAGTTGGGGTCTGTATTATTTCTTACATTTTTACTTTAGTCATCTTGCCTTTTTATAAAACTGAACTTTGTCTAACATATTGTTAATTTAATCTCTAACATAATACCGAGCGGTGAAAAAATATTGTATCAAATTAGATTGAAGAGGGTTAGAGGTTTAGAGAAGAGAAGGAAATACCAAAGAACTTTGATTTCTTCTACAAAAAGAAGTTAATAGATAAAATATAATCAACAACACAAAATAAAGATGTGAAAAATTAACTATACAAAATAGAAGATTGTAAAAAAGCCTGGCAAATTAACTATAAAAAATTGAAGGCTATACTACAATAAAAATGTATGTTTGACTTAAAAAGTAAAGATGAAATATAGGCTAGTAATTTATAAAAAATATAAAGAGAAATAAAACGTTGAAAAACAAAATTTGCTCAACAATGAAAGAGAAAAATAAAAAATGGCCAAAAGTAAACGAAAAATCTTCAAATTACGACAACAAAACCATGGCGATGAATCGAAAAATAAAATTTACCCAAAGATGAGAAGGAAAAATTTTAAACTAAAGATTATAAACTTTAAGAAATACAATTAAGCTAAAATATAATGTTTGGCAAAATAAAAAAAATCGCTCAATACCTAAGAGGAAAACTAAAAATGATTAAACGACTGATAAAAAAATTTACTATTCAAAACAATAACATATTTTTGTGCTAAATGTTCTATAAGATTTCTTCTAAATAAAAGAGTCAATAAATAAACGCAAAGCATAAATTAAGAAGAAATGAATGAGGGTATAAACAGTAGTCTGGTAATACTTTGTCAAATTAGATAAAATAGGGTGCCGACTAAAAAACTGGGAAAAAAGCCTGCAAAGAAAATAAACTGAAATTAAACAAAAATGGATGAATGAACAATGAAAAACAAAAAACGGACCGATTTTTGACCTCTAAATATTTATTTGTACGCTCATACATGTTTGCAGGAAATGATGAGGATATGTGACACAATGTCGTGATTAACGTTGGGAACACGAAAACTTGCACTCTGCCCAAGTGTCAAAATTTGTCCAGTCCCAAAAAACGCAAGATCAGGCCCATAGACTTTATTTTTCTTTGCCGGGTTTCTGTCCGTAGACAGAGCCACGACTGAGTCGTTCTGTTCCAAGAAACGGAGAGCTTGATAGTTGCGATCCAGACAAAATACATTTTCAGGCTGCAACAGTTTAGTATTTACTATGCTTTCCAACCCACAAATAGAAGATGTGACACATTTTCGGGTTTAACTTGAAGAAAACCGAGAGTTTGCTCGCGGGCCAAGTGCAAAAATTAGAGGCGATGCAGTATACGCTAGAACGAGCACAAAGTAGGTCAATTCCTCTCAGCTGAGTCTCAGTCCATTGAAATAGTCCCGCCTGAGACGTTTTCAAGCCGAAGCCAGGGATATCGACAGTTGAGAGAAAGAGAGATGACTGAAAGATGGATATCGGTTGATATCCAGTTGATCCCAGAATATATAGTATTTTTAAGGAAGCAGCACCTCAGGCACTTTTCTTCAAACCCAACAGACCTGATGAATTATTTCTCCCGAACTATCATGCTTCTTATAAAAGGTAAGAAATCATGAGTGCATGACTGAGCTGGTGCAATTAATGAATAAAAATGCTTCAGAACATCTACCATAGCAAAGGCGATAGAGTAGCGAGAAGTTAGTAACGATTCTTATTTGGGATAAAGGTTGCTAGGTTAGAAGATATTTTAGCAGTAAAAAGGCAGAGGAAATGTTTTTTGAATTCTCTCGACGAAGAAGAACAAATGAAGCGCCAGTGATATATAAGTCAACAAAACTCCATTGACATTTGTATAGATAGAGCAAGACAGAGGCTTTTATGAAGCGATATAAGTAATCGACGTTCTTCTAGCAAAGTTTTCAATGGAAAAAATACAGTCTTGCGCAAATTAATTGAAACAAAATGAATAACTTCTTCCTAGTATCTTAATACTTTCCCTGATCAAGTCTGCGTCATTTCTTGCGTTGTTTTTCTCTTCCGGTCACATTTTCTTTAAAGTTTTGGATTAATGGATCTGGTTTCTGTAGTTGCTTTGATGAAAAGATTGACAGATGAAAGGCTGACACCAACAAAATCCATTCATAATACTGCACACCACTGCAAATGACCAAATCCGAGAAAAATAGGAATCGTATACATTCTGTTACTCGAATGGGTATAAAAACTAACGGTATAGTGAAAGAAAGAAATCTAAAGCAGCTGTTTCAGCTAATTTGCAAAAGAATATATATGTGTTCCTATTGAAATCAGATGCTATCTGTACAGATGTTCGAGACTTACAACGATACGATTTCACATCATTCACATAAACTTTAATACATCATTCAGTTAGTGCCATGAGTAATGCACACTTGCGTGATCATATCTCGAAAGTGACATGACTGATGGACAGAATATTTTCCAGCGATAAATTGCTATTACCCTCTGTGGTAGACTGGTTGCCGACCAAGTCTAGAGAACCCAATGTGTCCTGTTATTTAACACATATCTAGAGAGAGAAGCGACAGAAAGTAAATAATTCTAAATGAATGCAACAAAATCAAAGTACAGTTGAATTCTTTAGCATTTACTTACTTTCAAATACCCTTAGGAAATGTATGAATCAGTGGATTCACTCTCCAGCTATCAATTAAATAGAAGGTCAGTTTGGGTTATATAGCTCTTTGTTAAAATAGATCTATTGTAACAGAGTTTAAAGCAAACTAAGATTCCGTTCCGGGACCCGAAGGTTTCACACCTATTTTCAAAGAGTAATTTGATTTGTATTATTTTCTTTTAGAACTACACAATCTGACATTCAATATATAATCTAACGCATGAATATTCAGTATTACTGCATTCAAATTAAACAATAATGCATTCAAATAAAAAAAAAACAACTGATATTCAATTTAAAATCTAACCCATTCAAATAAAGATAAATATATAATTTACTAATTTTGATTTTAATATGCAATTATCATGTTAGTACTTAATAATTTGATAATACATGTTCTTTTCTCTCGGTTTTTATCTGAAATTTTCTTTTCATTAGTAATCGCATATTAAACTTAGACGAAAAATTTGATACATTATATACAGAAATCTTGTCCGTTTCGTCGTTAAACATCTTGACTTAAAAGCCACGAGAATATAGATGTGTTTAGACTCCTAGCTGTTATGCCATACCTCACCTTCCTTCAGTTAAGGGATAAGGAAATGTGGAGAGCCAGGATCGCTTTCTTCTTGAAGGGATATAACACATAGATGACGAGAAAATATTATATGATTAGATTTATTTTTAATGAAATCTGTGTGGAATCTATTAGTACTGATGAGTTTTATTTAGAACCTTTCAGTTGTGTATAGTTAGAATACTTTTGATTATGATCTAATTGTTTGATATATTTAGTGTTATCTGAGAATTTTGGGAACTTTTTATTTATATTAATGTTTCTAAGAGGTCATGTGGTTTATTCTTCAAAGATGTAATTAGGAAAATCATTATTAATGGAATTTTTTTATTCTAATTCAGTTTAGAAAACAATTCTTAGTAGAGGAACTAAATTTTGCACGGTTTCTTATTTTTTTATGTGCAGTATTTTGTAGTAGTTAGTATATTCAATCTCATATCTGAGAACGAATGAGTTTCTGCTTGTTGGTTTTCAATATGGGGATGAAGAGATTGTATTTTATTGGTGTCTTTTAAATATATAATCATACTGATATAATTGTAAAAAAGCAGTTAAATTAGAGACCTTCCTATTATAAAATAAACTTGATTACAATTAAAAAAATATTAATTATACATGATGACCACAACAAATATCAAAAAGAAAACAAGAATCCCATTTAACAGCTGAAATTGAAAATTAATAAACTAAATATAATCAGCAGCGCATTTAAAGAATAATTTCAAATTTCCAAAAAATATTCAGTGACTAAAATCTAGGTTGCATTCAGGGAACTACGAAAACACATTTATTTAACTTCCCTATCATATCACAAATCCTCACACCTGTTTATCAACAACCAAAAATTATTGAATCATTAACCATACTCAACACACGAATTAATTCGAAATGTAAAAATACAAAAACGGAATAATGAACCAGATCCTCACGTGATGATGATAAAATATTTACCAATGAACCTATTATCTTAACGATTAATATAATTATAAAGTATATTTATAATGGCACATTTATTCATCCATAAAAAACAAATTTACCTTACTAAGACATCAAATCTGAACTATACCCGTGAGGTACCATTCTTTTCTATGACTATCAAAATATATATAGGTACAAATTGATGATAACTCCATGTGTTCAGTTCTGCGTACAAACTTTATTTACATTAACTTTTAGATGGCTAACATTGACAATAAATCATTAATGCTTTATAAAAGCCACCATATACCTAAGCTATAGAGATGATACTCTCATGTTAGTCAAAAATATAGACGAATTAAATAAAATACAAAAAGAAATTTACAAATTCTTTGTATTTAAGTTAAAATATGAATTTAAAAATAATAATAAAATTCCTTAAAAACGTAACACAAAATAATGATTATACAAATTTAATAAACTACAACAAAATTAACTTCTTCACGAAAAAGAGTTTCCAAATTGAATCAATAAAGCAATAATACATTTTCATTCATAAAGACTCTCTAAATGAAATCTTTGAACTACCAATGAGACGAGCTATTAGAAAGTTTATCATAAATACGTTAATATAACAGTTTCTCACATTTTTATATCTAAATCAAAAACAAACTACATACAATATAAAAAAAATTGGTAAATAAAATACACTTTTTTTAATATATACCACAGAGATCACATTAAAATAAATTTAATCATGTACTATATTAATAAAATATGAAATTCATTAACAATTTAAGTACAATTTGGATATATTATATGTCTCTGGCAAAATAGCAAATACAAATGTTTGTCAACACCAAAGCTATTACGAATTTTTAACTTACATATGTACGATTCAACATCGATTGCAAAATATTAAAATGAACATTCATATCAACATTCAAGATTTGGAGAAGTATTAATTAACTATGAATTCACACTCCACCATGTAATTCATAAAAAATTCTCGATCAAAGTATTATAAACAGACATATAAATATTGTTGTAACAAAATTCTAAAATGCCGAAACATTAATTCTTTAAAATAAATAAGATGTAATGTTTTAGAGAAAAAAAAATAGTTATATCATGTAAATTGTAAAAACAAAAAAAAATTTAGCTCCCTTGCACAATATAATTTTGATATCGTCGTCGTGTTTTTACATGTATGCACACAACTTGTGAAGTTTAAAATCCAGGATATTCATAACCGAAAACTTTTCACAGTAGACTACTAGATCAGTTATGTTTTAACAGGGGTCATTCTGAAGATGATCATTCATTAGATGGAAAATACTCGGGAAAATAAAAATAAAAGTAATGAAAACCGCTTAATTCTTTTTCCTGCTATTCTTCCCTAACTATACGAGGAATCTTATTCGTGAGAGCGAGATAATTAAAATGAAAAATCAATGGCCACATTATATATATCTCGCTCGTTCAGTAAAATGAAATAGAGCACTCTAGCTATTGGTCACGTATAATGATAATATATGCGCTAAAAAGTCTGACTTCTTACACCGAACAACCATAGCCCTGAGGTAGAATTGCCAACTAAGGCCAAGTCGGTCGGGTTTCAATCCTGGGTTAAAAAGCAATCGGAGTTTAAGTGTACTGATGATCTGTGATACAGGGAAACAGATCCGTCTGCGGGTGACAGTACATATATATATATATATATATATATATATATATATATATATAGAGAGAGAGAGAGGGGGAGAGAGAGAGAGAGAGAGAGAGAGAGAGTGAGAGTGAGTGAATTTATGAATGATTGTGTCTCTCCGCTCGTGGAGACGATTCAGCCTGTGAATTTACCTGTAGTACAAGGATAAAATTTTACAGCAAATATTGACAAAAAGAAACAGCGCCATTCAATGCTTGAATCTGCTTGTGCCATCCCAGAGGTTGCATCATGAATCACGAGCGAAAACAATATTTAAATGCGTCGTATTCACCATTTCTCTAAGGGGAGCTATGAGAAATCCTAAACAATCCACCGTGATATGTCAGCATCTGTATTAAAATATGTTATTTGCATGCGAAACGCACAGATAAATCTCTTCCGCAAAGATTGAAGACAGCTGAATCGAAAGAAAAATTGATAGCAGTAGGAACACATTGTTACTCTAAAAGAAAAAATCTAAATACGTATTTTTGCAAAATATCTTTTCTTACGCTGCTTTATGTTGGGAAGGTGCATTCTGTTGTTTTTATGTCATGTCTTCGCTAAGCATTTTTTCTTTTCTGATAACTGTATTGGCCTTTAGCATAGATCCATGATGTTTCAATATCTAAAACTCCGGCTTAAGCAAGAAAATTAATAGATGCATAATTTGGCATGTGTGCAGTGCAAGAGAACTGATAACATTAAAAAAAACATTGTAAAAGATATATCAATTCAGTTATACATGTGATGTCATTTATTCAATACAAAAAATAAAATTAGAATTTGAATTTTCTGCATTTTAATACTTAATCTTACCTGAAAATTATATACTAAACAATAATCTACCAAAGGTTAATGTAATGATGTGGCTTAATACTCTTTTATGTACCGTGTCCAATCAAGACGTAAGCGACGATGGCTATTCAAAATTTCTTGTTCTTTGTAGCTTCAAATATATTTATATTTTTGTTAATTCTCAAATTCTTTCGACAGCTTCCATTTAATTAGACTCATCAACTATGTTACGGGTAGTTTCCACTATCCATCTTATCCGTAATTTGTCTTGGAAGTATGATGTCTTCCCAGCCCTTCACAGAAATTTCATCTGATTCATAATGATGTTAAATATAAGTTTCCGTTTTTCCGAATTTTTCTAAATAGTTAATTACATTTTTTGTTGACAAATTGCATGATGGTTATCATGTGAGTAGTATTTAAAATTATGGTTAAATCTGAAGATTATTTATGAGGATATATTCAAATATTTACACACACAAACGTACAATCGCACACACAAAACACAGACACGCACACAAACATGCACGCCGCTATATATACATATATATATATATATATATATATATATATATATATATATATATATATATATATGTGTGTGTGTGTGTGTGTGTGTGTGTGTGTGTAAGTGTAATTACGAATTAAATGTACATTGCGACACGGAAATTTATATGTTTCGAGACAGAATCTCGTAATCAGGCAATCTTGCTTGTTGGTTGTTAAATTTTCACAGCCAGCATTCAACATTGCCTGATGACGGGATGCTATCTAGAAACATATATCTTTTTTGACACAATGTACATTTAATTCATCTTATATGATTGTATTAAGCTCAACAATATTCATTGCATTGAGCACCGTTAAAATTAATTCCAGTTTTCTCAAAATATTAAAAACTGGACCCTATCTACCTGGGATTGTATATATATATATATAGTTATGAATTGATTGTACATTGCGACACGGAGATTTCGGTCTCGAGGAAAATTCTCTTCATCACGAAATGTTTGATGTAGTTTATACTGATGATTTATATTAATATACAAAACCTTCTGTTTGTTGTATATGTACGTGGTAAAATAAAGAAAAATTGTTTCTTTTGAATAATCACAGCGAAGATTCATTTTGGAATTTGGCCCCAAATTATACATACTAATTTTTTCTCTTTTTTCTTTTTTTTTCTTTCCCTTACTTTTCTTCTTTTCACTCCTTAACGTCAAGATGTCAACCTGCCTTTAACCTGATCTCATCATTTGCCCATCCCCCTTTACCCCAGAGCCTTCCCCATTTGGGTCAGAACAATGTCGTTGAGGTGACGTGGAATCTCTGTTAGATATCTCATGTCGAAATGTGTATCCGACACCTTTGAATTTTGAAAATTTTCTCTAATTTATATTGGCTCTGTATTCTTAAGTACATTGAGCTCTCCACCTGCATCATTTTTTAATATTAATTTTTTTTAAAATATTAATTAGGATCAGGTTCTTTGAACTTACCTTCCTACTCTTCCACTTCGGATTAAAGAAAAATAATATATATATATATATATATATATATATATATATATATTAGGTAACATCAATACTTCTGAGATTATATATTTTAACTATTCACGCTATTTAAATTTTTCATCATTGCCCTCATTTTTATATCATATTTACGACGTCTCGGTCGATGTACACTCTAAACTGTTTCAGGGAATATATGTTGAAATTTTGAATCGAACCCTTTATTTAGCCCACTGGGTTACAATATTCTAATTCCACGTGTCTTTTTTTCCCGGTGGTCTCAGTTTTATTTCTTCGGTTTTCAATTACACAGTTTTTAGGGAGAAAATCTGTTTTTTAAGTAATCCAGTGACTTAACCAAAATAATCATGTGTTCAATACTTGGAGACGGCAGAAGTGAGAAGAATCTTCCAGAGTTGAGTTACTTAAAGTAAATAACCCATGTTGAGATACCCAAAACAACCATGACATTGGGAACTGAAACAATTTACTACTGTTCTTATTTGATTGATTATGATTATTTTTTATTAATTTAATTTAATTTTAGTAATTAGTGTTGTTCGACCGTTTATATCGAGTTGTGAAGGATTCACATTTCATGTATAATTTCACATACACTGATTCTATATTTACATTTAAATTCTCTCGAGTGTGTTACAGAGCAATTTTAAGATATGTGCGCAGAAAAACATTACCCCAAAAATAACTCATTTTTTTACATTCAAGAATAAGTGACAGTGGCTTTTAATGAGACAATGTACTAAACGATGACTGGTCAGTATAAATCACATCATTTCCTGGAATCAAATTTCTTAAAATTTAATATAATTCGCGCAATATTCAGACCACCAATTTGACGTGTAGATAGACAGTATGGAATGGAAAATGCACCTCAATTCCAACGTTTTCAAAATGGACCTTACTAGAACAGGGCAGCAGAGGAGAATCTACAACACATCTAAATCTGTCACTAGTAATAATTAATTACTTCGAAGAAATTCACCAAATCTTTAGTGAGATTTCTTGAGCTAACAAGATTTAACTAAACAAGCCAAACTCAACCAACCGAAATATAGGAATGAATATTCTCTCTATCGCCTGAATTTCAACCCTGAATCTAATTATATTCAAACAACTCTCGACTTCACTGAAGATAAAAGACATTCATCCGCAGATAAAACATTCTTATCAGTACAAATCTAAATAATATCTTTGAACAAGAATCATCATCAACATCACTAAATTATTTCTTTCAAATTACGTTCAAACGTAGCAAAATCTGAGAGCTTACAACATTACGAAGTTGCATGAAATTCGTAACGTAAAACAACGCGATTGATAAATTGCCGCTAAGCTGAGGTTAGTCAGTTGTCTTAGGATAAATAAGTAGTAATTTTACTTCAAATAGCTTTGTGAGTTTCCACAAAAATGTGTGAGAGGATTCATGCAAATTTTGTGAGAGGTAATGCACAAAGTAACCAAATAAAGGACTGAACTCACAACATGTCACCAAATTTAAAAACCCATGCTATTTCTCACTAGGCAATGGGGTAAATAAAGTTAACTTTACATTTCATAAATTCAGAAGAATAAATATAGATTAGTTTGTTACATATATTCCTTCCATCTTGTTGAAGATCACAGACCGAACAATATAAATAGTATTAATTTATATTAAGTTATTAAATACATTCGTTTGTTTTTTGCTGATATTTTGCAAATTATCTCAAAGCATAAATTTGGTAGTATTTTTGTTTGTTACGAACTCTGATCATCCCGTGAAACTCTAGTCAAGCGTTATTGAATTTTATTTTACATTATAAACTTTTTTCAGATGGAAAACATTGTAGGTAAGAGGGAGCATGATTTCTCTCTGAATTTTTCTGAAGTAATTATATACACTATTTATATTTGGACGATTCTTCTAATCTTTTTCGTTGTCGTCATTACAACGGTCTAGCTGTTTTGCCTTCCGGCCATTCTAAACATATTGTTCTGAGTAACCTACAGGGAATTCTGCACAGGATATGTAGTTAATGTAGTGGGCAGATTGCTCTTGTTCCACAACCCGTGTCTGAAGATATCGTCTAGTCATTACATTTATTTTTACTCAAGTTCAAGTATACACTATCTGATGCAGGTGAATTTGTTGATATTGTGATTTTGAGATTAATCACCTTTTTATCACGCATGCTAACATATTTCAGTTTTCCTTTGGTTGGTTTTACGGAATATCAGCATCAATGTGTTATTTAATGGCGACAAATTTTTACAATAGACTTCTATGAATAGAACATATATTTTTGGTACAAAATCGGTTTGTAGATCACCTTTCTTTTAAAGAAACTTTTTGTTAAATGCTTTTTGTTGAGGGTCAGATTGCTGGTATGTATTTCCCCCAAAAAATATTTTACTGGTAATATTATTTTTTTCCTTCAAAATGTATTATTGGTACTATTTTTTTCCTTAAAAATTTTATTGCTGGTAATATTATTTTTTCCTTCAAAAATGTATTGCTGGTAATATTTTGTCCTTCGATAAATTATTCCTTTAATTTTTACGATAAAATTATTTCATATGTTTCATAGTGTTTATACCTCACTTTGGGAATAAACTATTCGCCTATAGCGGGGTCCTTAACAATGCTATCGGATAAAGTTTATAGTCATACCCAGGACCAAGCTTTTTCAGAAGCTTCTTGTTCAACATCAAACTGGAACTTAAATATGGATTTATTAATCTTCCTGATGTCCATCTTCGAGGCATTGAACACATAGAAATGCTTGTCGGTATAATGTAAACAACAAAGTCATATATATTGTTGAATTATTAATCAGAGGTATTAATTAATAATAAGTATTAAAATAAACAAAAAACAACGAATAAATTTATGGAAAAAACTAATGTTAGGATAGCTGAGTTTATAAACATTAAAACAATATGTATATACTATCGACATCCAAGGTTGTTTCACAGTTAATCAGTGTGGCAAGACATCGATTTACCTCCGGCCGGGATCGACACTCAACCGATTTGCTTCCAGTCGGAGACGCTAAAGCCCTAAGCCATAGGTACATGGAATCATTGGAAGAAAATTTTAGCGTGCTATATATAGCCAGTTCATACACACGCCCGTCACTGAAAGAACTCAATTCATTGCTGAAATGTTGTGCATCAAACGCAGAAGTGATAAGTATTTTTATCCAAATTTTCGTCTCTAGGGAGCTCAATCGTAATGAGAGCATAATTCATTCGCCATCCAATTACAAAACTGTTTCGCTGTTTCATAGCTCATCGGTGTGGCTAGACATCCACTCTCCTCCGGCCGGAATCGAATATCAACCGTTATATAAATGATGTTATATAAACACATATAATTAGAAAAGATATATGCAAATAAGTCCTTAGTTAGTATTGAAACATTTCTTCTGAAATGACGGATTTTTCTGGAATGAAGGACGCCAGATTTAATCATGCCGCATGCTGAATTTTCTAAATAATATTTCTTGAATATTTCGGTCGTTAATTAAAAAATAATACCGGTGTACAAAGTATCGATTCAAATATGCGGTTCCAAAAAAATAATTTTCAGAATTCTAAAAATATGACACAACAGTAAATTTAAATAAATCAATATGTTATATAGAATTTGTTTAGTTTATGTTAGTTATAAGAAACTCTGACGAAATACCAACGAGTAAAGTGTTCTTTAATTCCGATTTCACCTTGATTAATTATAAGTCTTTTTTAGTCGAATAGTCAAAAGTAAAAGTCGCAATAATAAATAAAAAATACATAATATATCCTTGTACATATTTCATAATTTGCATTCTCTAAAATATGTTAAATAAGAGAATTATATAGGTCAGAATTTGGAATTCAGTGAGTCTGTAAATTCATTTTGTGCTACCAGACTCATATCGGATAATTAATTGTAGTTAAGATGTATATATTTGCTAAATTAAAGAGTAAAATTCAATGACTTACCTAACTACTAGTACTCTTTCAAAACTAGAATTTTTACTACTCTCTATCTTTGTATTTCTCTACATACATACAAATATGTTTGGATGTGTGTGTTCGTACACGCATGCACAGGATTATAATTGTGTATCGAACAAAGTGTGTTTGCGTGTACATGAATGACAGTGAAATATTTGTGTTAGAACAAACACACGCCCTCACGTATTTCTAAATAGTTAAAATTGTAAAATGTGAAAGATACCATCTATAATACGATTTCCAGATCATGCTTAAGTCTCACTGATAATCACCCGTAAATTGTAACCATACAGTGTTTATATCCTAATAATCATATTTTCGATATTTTTTAAAAGCCTAATCCCACTATTATTAAAATTAACACACACACCACGCTCACACACACTTAATCTTTCAAAAATAAAACAAAGAAAAAACATGAATGCGACTTTGTATACTACCAAGAACACTTCGTTAAATTACGTATGAACAATAAAGAAAAGAGGAAGACACGTTTCTCTTAGTTCACGTTTACAGAAATATAATGCGAGAAAATGCTTAGCAAATACATTTTTCAATATATTCCGTTTTACTGAAAAGAAAGATGTTAAAAATTATATATATACAAATTTTCTGGAAGCATGATCCAGATAGAAATACTAAAGCAGCTACGTCAAAAGAAAAAAGATCTGTGAAATTGTAGCTAAATGTACGCCAGGTTTCCAGTATTTTCCATCGTGGGCGATTCGACCTATGGAAGATTACTGTTGAGAAGGACACATCATCTGAACTCTAATGGAGTCTGTCTGTCGGTGACCGAGCACTCTCTTGCTAAATTTCATTAAGTGAGTGCTGGCAAATTGAAAACAAGTCTGCGGCTAGTGAGTCCGCAATTTAAGAAATGTGGACTCCGCGATCGTAGACGGTGGTTTAATATCTATGGAATCAGAAAGTTTTCAGGGAACGAGTTACAGAAAATTAAATAGGACATCATTCTGATTCAGGAACAGATGTCTGAAAATATAATGAATAGTAGGTTAAGATGTGTTCTTGTCTGAAGAATTAAATAGATGTCATGATATTCAGAGATAAAAACAAAAGTACTGTATCCTCTAAAATCCCTTACTCGAAAGGCATACAGACTTGATCTATATCTATTTATGAGTAAAATAAATTTATTTAAATAGTATTTGCTATTGATTGGTATTTTACAATATATTTTCCAATTTTTCTCTTCTTCTCTTTAAGAATTTCCTTAATAAACAATATTGATCTACGGGAGATTCTTGAAATTTTTTGCTGGATCCTGTTCAGGCACATTGGTGATTGTTCACCAACAAATTCCTTAATCGTAATGTATACTGTAACTTTTCGAAGTTGTTATTAGATCTAGATAATTGGAGAAAGCACCCATAGTGTATGTTTGACAAGGGCAGTACGTCCAAATTATCATTTGTGATATATATTGTCTCAAGCAGTCCTTGCGCGTTTCGATGACTCCAGTCTATTAAATTTCACATAAAAATATGTATAAACCTGTAATATGATTTTCAAGAAATTTACAAATACGCCACTCGGTAGGATCCCTTCACCACACCGAAACATTACGATCTTCTTAAAATAACAATCATGGAGAGATTATAGCACGGATACCACTGTCGATAGCTAACATGCAAACCATAAAGCTACTGACTAATATTTTGATTACGTATAGGTGTCGGCTATTTTTGTTAAAAATATCAGAATGTTGAATTAATGTTGGAAGATTAAAAGTGTTTTATTTGTAAAATAAGTGGAATTTAATTAACTAAGCAGAATAACAAATCTGCAAGAAGTGAAACATTCAAATAGAAAATGTGTATGTGTATGTAGAACTATTACTAGATTACTAATAAATACTGTATTCCTTTTCTTTGTTATGGCCGGCAAGCAAAGCAAAAGGAAGGTGAAACAATAAAAAATGCTATTTATAGATGTTTTTTAGGCGTCAGTTGAAGTATCTTGATGATGTTGTCGTTGACGTCATGTGAATGAAGACGATGAATGTATGTCGAGGAGATATGTCAGGTTGGCCTCCCTAACATTGTGGCGAGGTCCTCATCAGATCCCTAGAACCATCGGAGTGTCTTAGATCAGTCAAGAGTCAAGGACAATTACTTAAATCTGGCCAGGGGATCGGCTCCAAACTGAAACTCATTTTTTATGTGTGTAAAAAATTTGACCGGAGTCATAGTTCCATTTGCTATTTCCTATCCAATCAGAATCTTATTTTTACACTGGCTTGTAAATTTTGGCTTGATTTTGTGTGTGTGAAAATCTACTTTTTTGTTGTTTTCTTTATTTTTTGAATGATGTAATTTTGTATCTTAAAACTATTTATTTTTATACTGATTCTTTCTACTTGCTTAAAAAATTCTTGATGTTCAGATGAAATTCATGATTGAAGGCGACATATATTTTTTAAATGTAAGTACTTTCGAAATTTTCTAAGATTATCTTCAGTGATACATTACAGAGAAAATTATTGAAAAATATCTAGGGCACCTAATTTGAAGAATTTCATCTTGACATCATGAAATAGATAGACATGTAAAAGATTATACAATTAAACATGTTTAAATGATGATCTTCTTTGTGTGTCGTTTCCCCCCAGGACATAGGCGAACATGACTCTTCACAATTTCCTATCCTTTGTAGCTTTTAACAAATTTTGTGTTTTTTGTCATTTCATCCGTTTAGACAAAATTGCTAAGTATATTATCTGTTTTTCATCTCTCCATTTTGATTTCACGCTGCATTTAGGATAAGTTTTCAAAGCTGCTTTACCTTATTATGAGTTTTGCCAATTTCAAACATCGTTCTGCATAAAAGTACATTTGTTCGTTTTTATAAATTTTTACTTAAAACTTCCTATTTGATTACGTGCTCAGTTCATGACATTATTAGGATCACACGGTAGAACAAACTTTCTGTGGCTAAAATCTTTTGTTATTTGGTGAGAAGATTGTCCGGCATTGGCTGTAATTTTAGAACCTAATATTACATATTTGAAAACTATTTTCTTTTTTGTCTTACGAAATATTTATGTTATAGCACTGTTTAGATTTCGAAATGAATTTTCTATAACAAATGATCCAATGCCTCTTCGAAAACTGAACTATCATTTTCTGTCATCTCCGAAAACATATGTAAAATAATTCACATTCTGCATTTGCTTGATTTTCATGGCCCCAATTTGTACCTTGTAGAATTCAATGTTCCTCCTACAGAAAACCATGCATTGTACTTTTTTTACAATTTACTTTTGTTTCTTACAGCTCATTTAAACTAAGAGTTGCAATATTACTGGCCACACACACGGCTAAGTTTTTATGGTGCTTAGATATATTAGTAGTTTACTGTGAGAAAGGCACATTTGCAAATCGTATTTTTCTATATAGAAAGTATTAATAAACTTAATATGGAGAATATTTTTCACTTAACTGTGCATAGCGTGGCTGACTTCAAAGTTTCGTTTAGGCATTAATGTGATGTCATCATTAATCCCTTAAGCAAGAAGGCATCACAGTAATGCCCTAACGAAAACTGAAAGTCTGCATATATATATATATATATATATATATATATATATATATATATATTGCACATTAGACCATCAATCTTTCTTTTATTAAGTTTTCATTAAAAGTTTTAAAAAATGATGATAGTTAATTTGCTGCATTTTTAAAAATTTTTAATGGGTTATTTTGATTTTTTCTTTTGAGGATATATAATCAATAAAAACTGTCCAAATACTCCATTTATACGAGCTCTTTTATCTATCCTTTTAGCCATTTTAAGAAATGTATTTTACATATATTAGAATGTATTTAGTGTAGAGATGTGTGACTAAATTTGAGAAGATAAAAATATGCTTGAATATTAAGTATCTATACTTAATGCATTTGCTACTACGAAAAAAATCACTGATGTTGGTCCCCACTTGTTGTTGGATGACAGGCAACAGGCTATAAAACAAACCGTCACTAAATTGAGCACATTTTGAACAATGATCTTACCATGACTATGGTATTAGCTTGGGGCGTGTTGCTTCAAAACCCTCCGTGTGGATCACATCACATGAAAGTTTACATTATATGAGAAAGATTTATCTGGTTTACTTGATGTTAAACTACTCTATGAGAAGGTTTAGGCTTATTACTTCCAGTCAGGTAAAATCAATGCAGTGAGATCTCATCCACACTTGCCCCAAAGAAGGCCAATATAATTTAAACTACGGGAAATCTTATGCCCTCAGTATTGCGACTATTTATTATATTCAAAATGGAAATACTATCAATGGAGTGTACAATGAATCTTACTAATTCAGGTAGTGAATTTCACTACATTCCAGGAAAACATTACATTCCAATCTTCGAAGGCACGAGACCATTTTCAGTTAAATTTTTAAGAACGATCGAATGGAAAGAATTTAAGAAATGTGCGCTATGAGATTATTTAATTTAATGTTGCTGATGAATTCAGAAAAGTGTCCTTTAAAAAACCGTTGACGTATTTCTTAAAGATTTTTGACTACAATAATTCATTTTTAAACATTTTCATAAAGCACGAAGATGAAGATATTGTCATATAGTATGAAGTATCCCTAGAAAGATTTAAATGTCTAATTTTGTTTAAGTTTTTAACATCAAGCAATAGGCTCTTGAATTTTGACATTAACTTGAACAGAATTCAAACATAATGATGCAGGACTTGGGGAAGAGTGTCAGGGAATTTTCAACTTAGAACACGACACAGAAAAATCATAAAACATGACATGTTAAAAGGACAAGTAGACCAGAAAAAAAAAGACAGGAAAAAAAGAGTTTATACCAATATAGCTGAAAGATATTTTAAGATCGGCGATATGTCTCTTTAAAAATATTTAGGTTGGATTGTATTATAAATAAGAAGGAAAGCCAACTCTGCCCAATGGTAGTATGATATACTTCGTCGAAGAGGAACAATTCCGAAAAAAGAAAAAAGTCAAAGATTAAAAAGAAACAATTAAGTAGATAGAGACCAAGTTATGCACAATATAGCAAAAAACTGCACTGTTACTTACCGTTCGATGTATTTTAAGTTCGTTTTGAAGAAACTTTTTTAATACGAATGCTACAATAAAATTTGTTAGAAATAAATAACTATTAATTTCTTAGAAAAAATAACTATTAATTGTGCGTACAAATCTCTTTGGATAAAAAGTGGTCTACACACCTCTCCAGCGTGTGACATGATCTCGCCCAAATGGTATGAAACTGACGCTATTTTTATACGTTTTATAGTGACTAAGGAAAACGTATCGTCGTACAGTTTGAAGTATCCCAAGAAAGATTTAAATTATCGGAGTTGTTGACTGCTTTGTGTTTATGTAACGGATTTTCAGAATATTTTAATTTATAACTGACCAGTTCATTATTAAATTCTGTTTTGCTTTACACTTACTTTTTTTTTATTATAAAACTACGAAATCTCAGATTTGTTTTTTTATTTATTTTACCTTGAAATTTTGATATTAGTTTGAATTCTTTTCAGCATATTTCAATTTCATCGTTTTTGGAATTTATTCTCTTAGTTTTTTTAATAGTAGTAGAATTTATAATAGTTTTAGATTTCAAGTTTTCTTGCGTTTTTAATCTTGCTGCTCATTTTTAAGACCGTATTTAAATATTTTATCTAAACCGTTAAATTACATATTAGTTTATATCCGCCTTATTGTATTTTTTAATTGGAAAACTATATTTTTCTTTATAATTCTAATTAGTTCAGTCTTTTCTGTTTATGGTTTTGGTATATTGTTTACTTTACAAGAATATGTTTAAATTGCGACCTTTTTAAAATGTTTTTGGTAAATATTTTTCGTTGTTAGTAAATCCAGTTTGATATCTTACATTATGTTCTCTAGCATTCTTAATATTCATACGTTAAAATGTTTATTTTTAACAACTTTTAATTTATTTATGGCGCAAACTTGTTATAAATTCTTGTTTATTTTCTTTTCCTTTAATCAAATATTTTTTTCAGAATTTCCTTTAACTTTTTTGCCTAAAGAATAAAGGAGAGCTGACAGACAAAAATCGTACTTGTAAAACTCACAAAAGAAGTTAATTCTAAGAAAGAACCGATCAACAAAAACACATCAGAAAATCTACCACTGACAAAATCAAAATTTAAAGAAAAGGATGGTATCCGATAATAATCAAAACTTGGAAACCAAGGAATAGTCGACAGCTCAAGAAAGAACCAACTTTAAAATAAGTGATGGCAGCATCGTTGATGTAGCGGCGGGGATAGCATCCTCTTGCTGGGAGTCAATCTACAATTAGATAATCAGCATAAGAGATTTCCGGGAGATAGTAAAAACTTACGTACATCTTATAAATAAATTGGTCTCTTGGTAGAACCTCATGAATTATAGAGAATTGGAAAAGAATTCTGTCTTACTTTGTGATGGGTAAGCTTACTTGCAATATTTCTGCCACAATCAAGCTGCAGCCATTCAAGCTTTAGCGTCTCTGAGGGTCAAACACCAAGTTTAAGGTTACTTCATATGGTACGCAATGTTACTCAGGGGTTCCGAGTGTGATGAGGCTCTCAGTTGGCATATAATAAACAAAGACTTCATAATCAAAACTAAATATAAGATCAGTATATTAGGTCCCTCCTTAGAAGAGCACTTAGCGTTCTTGATAAAATTTTTATGGATAATTTGTAGTTATTCTGACTACCTGTGCGATAGATGGATTATTAAAATCATGCTTGTTCGAAAAAGCTTAATCTGAATCCTCAAGTGTCTAAGAAGGGGACCAGAAAATGCTGGTCATAATATCCAGACTTAAACAAACCTATTTAAAAGGTGAGCAGACTGGCCAGTGCAAAATTTCTCTAGATTTCTTGCGCTAGCTGAATTAAATTTTCCTATGATTGAGTCTTATTTTCACCCCGCCAGTAATGTGCATTTCAGCGACTGGGACCGTTGTGGTTAATCCCTGGATGTTTTGTATGCGATACCCACAAATCTCAGTCGCTATGGAAGAAAAGGGAGAATGATTTGATGTTATCAAGGCTAGAGGGAAGCGCCTGATAGTTAGACCTCAGTTTCAATAAGCCTCCTCTGATAAGGATAAACATAGTCCCACTCACTCCACGAGTTCAAAATGCAATGACTCGGCCAGCTACGCTGATAAAAATCAGTGAGATGGAAATTATGCATGTCTATTTTCAGAAAGAATGAAAATCTGAAATAACTAAAAGAAGTCTTGGAGTAGTAATGTATTCGCAAACAAAAGCAGTACGCCAAACTACATCGACACAGCCTTCTTATAAAAGACATATCATGGCCACACCTGTGATCATTTATTCTTTAGTAACAACACCTTAGAAAATGACAAGAATCAAGAGGGCACAAAAAACCTAAACCATTAACATCTTTCAATCCGTCACCTGCAGTTCTTCCCAATAAAATAAATTTAAAAAAATCAATGCAAAGAAAGCCTTAATCGGAGACTAAGAAAAATAAATGAAAATCTAATTATATTTGAAAGAATGACGTGTGTCAGGTAGGTTATCAAACAATGTAGCAAAAAGTCTCTAACACACATCAAGCGCTTATAATTACTATTGTACTTGAAAAAAGTGAAAGTCTAAAACAAGTTTCCCAAAGCTAAAAGTTTGTCGGTGGTTGATTGATCGGAACAAGTTTCTCAACAAATATGTGGTATGTTGCAAGAAGTAAATGATGCTTTGGAAAAATGCCCTTTACATTCTTATTTCATCGCAAAAGATAATCGAATACTTAGATTTGTACAGGTGAAATTCACTTTTTGTTCATCAATCCCTGTATAAAGCAATCAAATTAAAATGCCTTTATGATATTAGTGGTCCCACTATTGCCAGTAATATCATTAGTGGGGCAGGCGAAGACTCATTAGAATAGGCTTCAGTGTTCTCTCCCTAGATATGTTTAATGCAGAAATTCCACCCTTAATAGAACAGATAATGGCGCTGTACTTGTCTAGCAGAAATGGTCCGTGCCTGAGTTCCAAAAACTTCATGTTTAAATCCAATCGCGATCTTTAGTACCTTATTTTGGGTGTATGTTTTATACATGTAGCCCGTTTTTCAGTTGTTATCCGTAAAGATGTACTTTCTAAAAGCTTTGTTCTCTATGCAGCATGATGTTTATGGACAGTCGAGGAGTATTTCCTGACTAGTTAGCAAGTCATTTGTTTCTTCTCTTTGCAGTTCTGATGGGCAGATTCAGTGTGGTAGATGTTAAGATAAAGGATACGTGTTATTGGAGGTTATCTACTCAGTACCATGTGAAATTGTCTGTTATGTTTCAGTGGATCAGGCCATTTAAATGTCATCCTGTCGAGTACACTTAGTGAGTGATTCAAAAGCCATCCTTGGCTCCAAAACAGATTAAATAGGGCAAAAAGCCAGAAGTAACAAATCAGTTGTAAAGCTACTTGTCGATAGGTTCGAACTTTTCGATAATTATCGACATGAAGGCACCCAATGTTAGTACGGACTTGGATTAACGGTGGTAGCGCGGCTTTGGTGGTGCGTTTTAGATACATCGACTCAGTTATAGTTAAAAGTATAATTTGACCAAGTATCCATTCTGTAGTTTACAAGAATCATAGACTCGTCCAGGTTGTTGTAAATTTAGATTAGCCTAAGGTTATATTGGTTTGCTACTGGAAATTGAACGCATCATTGTTCGAACGTAATTTCAAAGGGCAGTTGCTATTATTGCTACCGTTGAAAATGACAAGGAGGAAGATGAGTGTAAATGGGAGGATTTTTTTTATAAGCGTTTCACCCCGAGCAAGTCATGTCACTGCGACTACTGCGCAGGGGGCTACATAGAGTGGAGAAAGGATGATTAAATATAGGAAATGTCAGAGGGTGGGTGATAGGCGGGTAGGGATACCGAGAATGAGGGTTTAATTGGGAGTTAGAGTTATAGGTGTCTATTGACCCTACATTTAAACACCTGGAGATTGTAGATGTCGGGAAAGCAGACATATGGAAGGGAGTTCCACAAGCGGGAAACGCGAGAAAAGAAGCTGTTGGAGTAGAATTTACGATTACATCTTATCTGTTTAACTGTAAAATGGTGGGACCTAGTAACTAATTTATTATCTCGTGTAAATTCCTGCTTAGGCGGCACCAGTGCTCTAAGTTCGTCGGAGCAGAAGCCATAAAAGTACTTGTAGAAGAGGCACAGGGAAGCCACATCACGCCGGTGAGAGAGTAGTTGCAGCCGGTCTGCCAAGTCAGTATCAACCACGTTACAGATCCTCCTTTGTATTTTGTCAAGAAGCCCAAGGAGAGCAGCAGGGGCACCCGACCAGATATGACAGCAATATTCAATACACGGGCGGATGGTAGATTTGTATATGTGCAGAATAGATTCAAGTTGGAAAAACTTCCGGACCCTGCATAGAGAGCCGACTTTCATAGAGGCAGATTTGGCAATGGATTCGACATAGTCATTCCATTTGAGGTCTGCCGAAAATGTAAGGCCAAGGAGTCGTAGTATTTTACTCTCTGGGAGGTTAGCCTGTCCCATGCTAATGGGAGGTAGATGCGATGGTCTATGGTGGTTAGTTTATAACAGCTTCGTTTTAGAAGAATTTAAATTTACTAGCCATTTCCTACCCCAGGCCACTACGGATTGGAGGTTCTTTTCAAGCACGGTAGCGAGGTTTGTTTTGTCGCCCACACCTGGTTTTTGATCGATGCGAGAGTAGATTGTTGTGTCATCGGCATACATGCCTATTTGGGATCTAATGGCGTCGGGGAGATCATTAATGTACATCAGAAAGAGCGTGGGACCTACGATAGAACCTTGAGGGACCTCCGCGTTCGTATGGTAGTTTTGGGAGGCATGCCCATTTAATACCACCTTCAATGTGCAATTAGAGAGGAATTTCTGGATTAGGTCAAACAGATGTCCAGTTATCCCGTAGCTCCGCAGGTTGCACAAGAGGCCAGCGTGCCACACCCTGTCGAACACTTTGGAGATATCCAAGGCAACGGTTCGGGTTTCTCCATTCTTGTCAAGTCTCCGGTATATGTACTCGGTAATGGTCGTTAACATATCAGCAGTAGACCTGGTGAAACGAAACCCGTACATTTGTCAGAGAGAAGCTTGTGGGCCGTGAGATGCTGAATCACCTCGGCGTTGATAATGGTTTCGAAAACTTTGCCAACGTTCGGAAGGAGACCAATAGAACGTTAATGGGCGGGGTCTGAGGGTTCGCCAGAATTCTTAAATATGGGAACTACACAGGGGGACTTCCAACAGGCAGGAAAACAGGAAGCAGATAGGCAGATGTTATAGAGTTTAGAGAGGACAGAGGAGAGTTCTGGGGCACATTTCTTCAGTACTATGACTGGGATTCCATCACCGGAGCTCGCTTTGTGTGGGTCAAGATGTGCAATTATGTTGGCGACCAGCGAAGGTGTAATGTGGACGTTATTTAAATGAGCCTTAGTTCTGGGTGGGAAGTCGTGTGTAGGTATTCCTAACGAGTCCAGTTTCGAATTGATGGAGAATGTTCGGGCAAAGCATTCAGCCTTGTCAGCTGGGGAGGTGAGAACTTCAAATTCATTGATTAGTGGGAGTATTGAAGTCTTGCTCTTGTTGAGCGCGCTTTTGCAGAGTCGCCAGTAATCTTTAGAGCCAAACTTAGAGGATGCTATGCGTTGCCTCATTCTGGTAGCAAACGCATTCTTAGCTTTGTTCTGTACTTTTTTAAACTTATTCCCTGCTGAGGCGAAAAGGCGCCTGTTTTGGTTCGACGAGCATCTTCGGTAGAGCCGGAAGAAATGGTTCCGGTGGGTAATGGCGGTGGAGCAAGCGAGTGAGAACCAGGGGGACGAATTTGATTTTACTTGGAATTTCCTGACCGGGATAAAAGCACCGATGCCAGCCTTAACCCAAGAGGAGACCTCTGAGGCACAGTCTTCGACAGGAAGATCAAAGACGTTGTTCCAAGGGACGTCGCAGAGGAAGTCTCGGAACGAGTCCCAGTCTGCACTCTGGTAGCAGTATGATATTCTGCTGGTCTGGTTTTCTTGGGTACAGTTAGCGCGGATTGAGATGTTGACAGAAACTACTGCGTTATCAGAGTTTCCGAGGGGGCAGAGCTGCCTGGTAGTGCAGGAGTCTGGAATGGAAGTAAAGCAGATGTCGAGTAAAGGGTCCTTCCGTTAGGGTTATTAGAGAAACGCGTGGAGAAGTCCACCACTAGCGTTAGAGCTTGGGTTATTGAAAAATACATGGTGCGGATCCCAGCAAGGTCGGAGGCTGAGTTTTCAAGCCACTTGGTGTGGTGGGCGTTAAAATCGCCTAACACAAATATATGGGCATGTGGGTGAGAAAAATGACCCTGTCGATATTTGTAGAGATGCTATCAAGTACCGTACAGTCAGAGGAGAAGGGGCAGCGGTAGTGGAAGAAGAGATAGCTAACCGAGCTTAGATGTGAGAGACGGAAGAAATGATCCAAGGATTCAAGAGATGTGACGCTGACTAGAGGGAGTTGTTCGCTGACATATACACCAAGCCCATGCATATGGACATTGGAGTCATTCCTGAAGAGAGGAAGATAACCAGGAACAAACAGCTCCGAAGAGGGGATAGAAGGGTCAAGGTGAGTCTCACATATAGCTAAGATATCGGGTGAGTTAGAAGGAATGATTCTACGTTATTAAGATGAATTGAAATATAAAATTGTTGTCTGCTACTGACTGTGTTATATATCGCCGTACGACGACAAACAACAAAACACGCATATATAAAAATATAAGGTTATATTTTTATTACTGACGACGAACCCGTGTGGAATAGAGAATGGAAGAGTGAGAGCGCACATAGAATGGGCTGACGGGAGTGTAGTCTTGTCTGTGGTGTCTCTCTGCTTCCACTGGCCGTTCTCTGCTGGCGAATCCGTGTGTCGAGTCTTCTAGAACCGGGACTTTCCTTCCGGTTTTGCCTCGCCCACGCAACGCCACGTAATTCCAAGAGACACCTGTTCTGTTTGCCTTCGTAGTCATTTCCGCCGCTGTCGGAAATAAGGTCAAACGAGCCTGACTCATAACCCTACGACATTCGCTCTAGGCCCCGACAGGATGTATTTCTCAAGCACCTGTCTTGTCGTTCGCCGACCCCTTCACCGACGGGAAACACCATCGATTGCATCAACCTTCCTCTGGTGTGGCCAGATTGTTATATTACACTCCTCGCCCTCCCATTTTCCAAAATGTTCACCTAAGAACATTTTAAGCGCAACACCCTCACCCCCCCATGCCACACAAGCCCGACAATTGTACAAAACATGTGCACAACGAAACAAACAAAATAACAACAAAAAAAATAATATAGGGGAGCCTACATCGGCAACCCAACAATGTTCGTGTCCATTGTGGAATTTTCATAATGTTCTTTTTTTTTTTTTTAAGTTTCTGTAACTTTCAATGTTCGTTTCCTTTCTCGACTCTGTCCATACGCGTAGACGCCTCGATGCACGACCATATGATCATAGGCGGTAACCGCGCCCCAGTTTCTAAACTGACATCGAGTAAATGACCTTTGACCAACACCATGCGTGTTTCCGCTCTAGTTTATTGTTACACATGTAAATTCATTTAATTTAATTTAATTTCAAACTTACTATGTTTGAACACAGAAAAACTGCCATTATCTGCAGTACATATCATTCATAGTCTGACCGAGAAATGTTCAATAGAAAACGAAGAAAATTACCCTGATTCCAACGTTAATCCGCATGCAATTTACTTGTGGAGGATTAGAGGTTTCATCTATCTTAATTTAGTCTAAAAAAATGGACCCGTGACTCTTAATTCCTTAGTTTGTATCTTCCGCATGTTTTGCTATAAGGAAGGTGACCTAACTATTTCACTTAAACTATCGTTAATCCTCCCACTGCTTTCTTTCCCAATCCTATAGCATATCAGCCAAAAAGTCTACAAGACTTTTCAGTTGTTCTTTCTTTTTGTTCCGATCAACTGTGGAATCTGCAGGTCTATCCGTGCTTTTTGCCCCAACAGACGTTTGCCTCATTTGGACATCTTCGCTGCTAGGTGATTCCCTAGAAAAACCCTCATCTACATGAGTAGATCCAGACGTTTCGCACTTTGAGCACTCATCCTCGAACGTGGATGAAACATTATTTATACCACCGATTCTATCATCACTATCAATAGTTGACACGTTTTTATTCACCATTTTACGTCGCGTCATGATGCGACGCTCCATTAATGGAACATCAGACTCATCGTCTGATTCCACACGTTGGTGTCGATTTTTGTGCACTGGAAAGTCGGTCTGTTCCGCTCCGGATTCGTCATCCGAATCACTGGATTCTACTGGAGCAGCCAATACAATCTTTCGTAACGGCCTATCGGAAGTAGGGATTTTCCATTCATCAATGTACGCTGCCCGAAGATGCTCAGCATGCGTCTTAATGACTGAGCCGGTTAACTGATCTCTAATTCTATAAGAGACCGGGCCAGTCTTTTCAACGATCACATAATATGGCCGCCAGCGCACATCTAACTTCCCTTTCTTTTGGTGATTCTTATAGTACACCAAATCACCAACCTCAAAAGTTGTATTTTTCGTCTTACCACGCGACTTATCTATCGCGGCTCTCCTCACTTTTCTTATATTATTCCTAACTAAAGTGAAGCTACGATGCATTTCCTGTAGTGCAATTTGGTGATGCTCATCACCATAATATATGCGACGAGGCCTCAGTATATTGTCCAAGGTCAAAATAACATCCCTGTTGTAGAGCAAGTAATACGGTGAAAACTTAGTGGTTTCGCTCACATGAAACCGGATAGCCGCCAACATTTGGTTAATTTAAACATCCCACGACTGTTCGTTGTTGCCGATTTTTTTTGCTAGAACATCATGCATTGTTCTGTGAAACCTCTCAACCTTACCGTTGCTCTGGGGGTGATAAAAAGAAGTTGTCACATGGTGTATATTTAGGTCTTCTAATGTCTTTTTCATTACCCTGTTGACATTTTCTGGCCCATTATCAGTTAAAAGCTGAAGTGGTGTCCCAAATCTGGGGATGATCTCGTCAACTGAGAGATGTACCACTGTTTCTGCCTTCTTGTCAGGAACCGCAAATGCCTCCGGCCAACCACTGTACATATCTATGAATGTAACTATGTATTGGTTACCTGAATGGGTCTTTGGGTAGGGTCCTGAGACATCTAAAGCAACCTTTGCGAAAGGAAAAGGAGGGAAGTCACATTCCTGTATGTGGGGTTGCTGCCTCTTTAGGTTTCTTGTCTGACACAGGATACATTTACCTACGAAATCATTTATTTCTCTAATTAAACAAGGCCAGAGATACTTTTGTTTTATTGAGTGGAATGTCTTATCCACCCCCATATGGCCACTGTCATCATGGTATTGAACTAGCACCCTTTTTCTAAGGTGAGATGGTACATACAGCCTGATGAGGGGTTCATCATCAGGTTGAGACAAATAGTACACCACCTCATCCATTACTATATATCTCTTCTGTTCTTCTTTGGTAGCCCTACCATTTCGTAATCTAATCTTCAGGTCTAAGATGTTTTTGTCTGATTCTTGCTCCCTGATTATGTCTATTCCTTTCAATGTGGGCCGTTCGGATGCCTCTGATGAATTTCCGACATTTTTATGGGCTGCTAATTCTTCCGGCTCCATTAGGTTGGAGTTTATAACACTAACCAAGTAATTTCTATCATCTATCTCTACTGGAGAAGCAATATGGTCTTCGTTCACATCAACAGCGCGTGATAAGAGATCCGCGCAAACATTATCCTTACCCTTAAGATACTGTATGCTGCAATTGTAGCCAGACATGCTCAGAGCCCAAGTCTGTATCTTCTTATTTTGTATGGGCGAGTTAAGTAAGTGCTCCAGGGGCCTATGATCAGTGTATATTGTGAATGTTGCGCCATGCAGGTAGTGATTCAGTTTTCGAAGAGCATAGTGTATGGCATAAGCCTCTTTCTCTATAGTTGACCACCTCGTTTGTGTGTCACTTAATTTATGGGACAATAAATAAATTGGTTTTTCTACATCCTTCCTATTTTCCTTATCGTACACCACCTGGGATAGGCATGCGCCAATCGATTGATCGGATGCGTCAGTATATAACCTATACGCCTTATTTGGGTTGGGATAGGCTAGTGTTACCATCTCCGCGAGTTTCGTTTTTAGTGAATCGAAAGCGGTTTGGCAAGCATCGTCCCATTGGAATCGTGCATATTTCCTTGTCAAATTGACCAGCGGTTCGGCTATATCAGAGAAATTTCTAATAAAGCGGCGATAGTATGAGGTCATCCCAATAAAAGCTTTTACTTGCCTAACAGTGGTTGGAGGAGAAACTGACTTTATAGCCTTGACTTTATTGAGGTCTGGTTGTATTCCCTCTTCACTTATCTTGAACCCCAGGTATTGGGTCTCTTTCTTAAAGAACTCACACTTAGCTGGCTTCAGTTTAAGGTTGTGCTTACGTAGACTACTCAAGACTGTGTCTATATGTCTTAAATGATCTTCCACCGTATTTGAAAATATCAGAATATCATCTAAATATGCCAGAGCAAAATCTTCCTGTCCCTGTAAAACAACTGACATTAATTCCTGGAAGATGCCGGGTGCGTTTGCAAGTCCAAATGGCATAATATAAAATGAAACAGACCCTTGTGGCAGGTGAATGCACTTTTTTCTTTGTCATCATCATGAAGCTTAACTTGCCAGAACCCTGTTTTAAATCAAGCTTCGAAAATTACCTTGCCGAACCAAGTGATGCCAGTATATCATCGATGACAGGAAGAGGTCGAGCATATTTCTTTGTAATCTTATTAAGTGCTCTAAAGTCTACACAAAATCTCTTACCACCGTCTTTCTTCTCTACTAAAACTACTGGAAAACCCCACGGGCTATTGGATCTCTCAATTACACCTGCCTGCATCATTTCGTCGATTGCCGAATCCATTGTCTTTCTTTGTTTGAGGGGTGTGCGATATGGGCGTTTTCTTATGGGCTCATGCGTTCCAGTATCGATACGCATCTCCACAGTATCGGTTCTGCCCAGGTTTTTGTCGTCACTAACGAACATGTCCCTATTTCTTTTTAGCAATTTGTTAATTTCAGGCTTGAATTCCTCCGGTACATGTACCTGTTCCAAATCTACATCAGGACTTTTATTATTTTGTTTATCGGGCATAGTAATTTCAGTAATATTACCTGCCCTTTCCAATTTAGCCAGCGGACACCCCCGTCTCAAAGTGATTGTCTGGTTAGTGTTATTCATTATCAGCAACTGAAACTTACGAGACTTTGGCATTTTTACAACTGCGTTGGCTACTGATATACCACATAAGTTGCTAACATATCCACTACTCAGCTGTTCGATTTCATATTCTTTGCCACGTCCATTTCTCAGCCAGGTTAATCCCAGACAAGCATGCAGGTGTTGAGGTCTTAATGTTACTTTTTGAGCTAACCTAACAATAGAGGAAATATGAACATCCTCCTCCAATGCCACGTATTCTTCACCAATCTTCAATGCCCCCAAATCGAAATACATTCTCACCCCGTTCTGCATCAGCCAATCTCGGCCAAGTATAACGTTTCTATTGAGATTTTTCACGACTAAAAAATCATGGGGTATGGACTTACTTCCTATCTGGACCTGTAGGCGACAAAGGCCTTCAACGTATAACGGGGATCCATTCGCAGTTCGAAGTTTAATGTCCCTCTTTTGCAGTTCAAGTCCCAGTCGCAATTTTTTAAATACCCTACAGCTTATAACCGATACCTCTGCTCCCGTATCTACCAATGCCCTATAAGGTCTACGTTCTATTCTAATAAAGATGGAATTTGGCGCGCCCATATTACCAACTATGTGCGTTGGTACCGTCTTGTTCCGTTCGTTGGGCGTCGCACGAACGGACCTCTGCCGTTTCCCGGGGCGCGTCTACAAAATTTCGCTATGTGGCCTTCTTTCCCACAATTCCAACACCTAACAACGCTCCCGTTCCTCTCCCGCTCACGAGTCTTGTATTTAGTTCCCCTATTACCAACTTTTCTATTGTTCTTATTCCTATTATTATTAGTATTAGATTCAGCGGGGCTTACGGCTTCTATCGGTACCCGTCTCCGAGAGTGGCAAATTTCCATAGGCTCCTCTTCGTATTCAGAGTTTGCATCGAGTCGAATTTTCCATCTCAACTCAGATAACGCTTTCTGATAGGCAGCCTCTAGTGTTTGTGGCTCATCCTTCATAACTGCCATCTTTATTTCCCGATCCCTTAGACCTTTTATGAAAAATCCTAGAACTTGTTTTATCACAACTTCATTCCTCCCGTCAACCCAGCATATGCGCTCTCAGCTAGGCGTACTACTCTCTGCATGTAGTCCTGCACCCCCTCCGTTCTACCCTGCTTAAAGTTCACCAATTCAAACCGTGCGTCGGGGTCTAAAACCAATCCGTAATATTCCTTTAAAGAAGTTTTGAACTCCTTCCATGTGAGTTGTGGGTTATTAGAGATTAGTCTATATACATAGTGTCCAACAGTTCCCCTTGTTGTGAGAAGAGCTGCCTGACACTTGTCTTCTTCTGCCACGCGCACAACTTTAAAATATATCTCCATATCCTCCAACCAAACACTACAACCACCATCTTCTTTGCACACTAATGGTTGTATATTCTTTAAAAAAGATTCTCCCCTTAAAATGTTCGACACCGAACAAGTCACATTTCTCAATTCTAGGGTCAGACCTTGAACAAAATCGGCAAAAGTATGCTGTTCCATTTTTTTTTTTTAATTGGACTTATTATAAACTTATGAACAAGAGCAGAACACACACAAGATCGAATCAAAAGTGACCTACCTTTCGTTGATGTCGTCTATGGTCGTCCGGTTGCTTTCTATTTTCGTCTTCTATCTGGTAGTTTTAATTCCGTTGAATTTCAATTGTCGCCGTGGTAACCAAGTTCGCATCCATCTGTTTTGTTGTTGTTGTTGTCTTAAAACAGCAAGTCACTAGGCACCAATTTGTGTATGTTATATATTGCCGTACGACGACAAACAACAAAACACGCATATATAAAAATATCAGGTTATATTTTTATTACTGACGACGAACCCGTGTGGAATAGAGAATGGAAGAGTGAGAGCGCACATAGAATGGGCTGACGGGAGTGTAGTCTTGTCTGTGGTGTCTCTCTGCTTCCACTGGCCGTTCTCTGCTGGCGAATCCGTGTGTCGAAGTCTTTTTATAGTCTTCTAGAACCGGGACATTCCTTCCGGTTTTGCCTCGCCCACGCAACGCCCACGTAATTCCAAGAGACACCTGTTCTGTTTGCCTTCGTAGTCATTTCCGCCGCTGTCGGAAATAAGGTCAAACGAGCCTAACTCATATCCCTGCGACATCCGCTCTAGGCCCCGACAGGATGTATTTCTCAAACACCTGTCTTGTCGTTCGCCGACCCCTTCACCGACGGGAAACACCATCGATTGCATCAACCTTCCTCGGGTGGGGCCAGATTGTTATATTACAACTGTAGTCATCAATACAGTGTTAGCCTGTTAGCAGCACAAACAATATGTGATGGAAAAGTTGAACGGGTGATAAAATCACGTGTTATTGGGTATGTAGTCATATCTAGGGCAAAGTTGGCTTCATTCCTCATAAAAAGAATCAAGCTCTTGTAGGTAGTGTCTGGTTAAAAAAGAATGTATCCAGAGTCAACAAATATGCGGAAATGCGTGTAAATTAAATGAGAAATGCTACGAATAGGCCTATCGTGTGGCTTATATTATCGGATAAGCTGATTATGATTACAAACGCGGGCTTATATGAGACTTTCGTGACTTTCAGGAACTGTTCACTAGGGAGCTCAATTAGAGCATTGTTAATTTCATTGAGTAAGTCGACAGTGAATCAGAGTTGATAAATTGATCAACCCAAAGAATTGAATAGGGTTGAAAATCATTTCCTGGAAGCTAGCCTTATGGTTGCAGTTTTCGGGCCGTACATTCGCACCTTGATTCGACTTACGTTAGAGTTCCCGGTGGGATATGGAAAGTGAATTTTGTACGAACGGAGATTTTCTGTTGTTTAAATAGATTTGTCAAGTCTGTCCGCTTTCGCCTCTGCATTACTATTTTTTACGATGGAACCATGTATTCGCAGTTAAAGATAAATCCGTTCCAAAGATATATATATTCTTGCCTCGTGGTACCAATTCAACCAGGAACTGTGTTGCCGACGTTTGTGTTATGTGAAAAAGAACCGAAATTGACAAAGTCTACAAAGGAATGAGAGGGCATGTGACTGTGAAATGGGCCAAATAAAGAACGAAGTCAATTGGTTTTTGGTTGGATGAGTGGAGGGGAATTTTTCTTCCCGAAGCTTTCCTTCAGACGGACTGTTCAAGACTTTTATTGTCTGTTTCAGTCCTGATATCGAGTTCAATATAAAAGATGTAGAGGCGTGGTAAAAGGCCTACGGCACAGTTTTTCTATAGTCTCAAAGAAATCGTTCTATAAAGAGAAAGGCGAAAATGTACTTTTCGCACATCTACCAAAAACTTCTTAACTGACTCTCCTTCGTTCCACTGACGCACGTCATATTATTGTATTCAGTCAATGTCTTGTTTTTCTTCTTTCGCGGAGGCAAAGTTGCTAAGAATTCACGGCCGATAGGTTGCCTCCACCATTCTGAATTTAGTTTGGGTGTTCGTAGAGTTGAGATTCAACGACATACTCTGCGCATCGTATTCATAGATCAAATAAGTTCGCAAGTGGATTGGAATGGAGAAATCTGGGTAGAAGTCATCAGAAACAACTTTCCGTCCCTAAAATGTGTGCACTCTTGCGTAAAGTAGGCCCATCAATTACCTCGATGAAAATGCTTCTTTTATTGTGAATGCTGGTTATCCCTCATGTTCCTCTTATTGGGCTTCAGCACTCTAACCAAAGAATTTGTTTATAGACCGAAAGTCTACGAATATATATTTAAAGGGTCATTTTTGATAAGTTCAAAAATCAGATTAATATTTGGATTAATTTATTTGATGACTATTCTCCATTTAGAAACTTCGCTTTTGCGCGTATATTTTGTTTTTTTTAAGTGTTTGTAGTTTATTGTTCTGTTATTTTTTGATTTTTTTTTTATATATCCTTTAGCAACGGATATTGTGCTGAATAAATATATTAATCACACATTTTTTCTGTATCCTTCACCTCACTGATACGACAGATTGCCGACGACGGTTGGAGAAATCACAATTAAATCAACAAATATATTACTATAAATTTAGACAAATATAAAGGACAACAGTAGCAAAATTAAAATACTACAGCTACCGATATCACCAAAGGACGAATGTAGTCGCATATGCATTCAATGGAAGCATAAATTAATAATAGATACTCAATTACGTAAATGATTTCAAAAACAGGAACAACCAGAAAGGCATAGAGAAGAAATCGAACGACAATAAAACGTTTTCGAAGGAAGAGGAAATGATAGACGCATGATACCGTAATCAGCTAAATTGCTGATGTTTTTAGACGAAGAAGTATCTGAAGCATATTTTCGGAGACATGAAGAAATATTCGAAAAAACGTGTGCAACGTGGCCGGATTAGAAAACGTGGGACAATTACAAGGTAAATTCGGCGCTGTGGAAAACTAAAAGTATTCTAATTTTATACGCCCATGACAAACTGAAGAAATGTAATTCCAAGAAACCAAAGAAATATTTAAAAAACATATTTGGTCAGCCGATTGTGCTTTTCAATACACGGTGGTAGTTATTTAATCTTACAAATAAAGTGAGGACTACACGACTTTTGAGAGTATTATCAACAGATTGTGTGAAACATTTAAATTGAAAGAAACAATACCAGACAAAAGACATACATTTTCTCACTGTAGATTGTAACCCAATAGATAAGCAAGAATAAAAATTCTGTCCATTGTATTAATGAAAGAATTCGAAAAAATAAGAAAAATTTAAATGTTCGAATAGATAATAAAAATGTCAAATTTCAATTAGTCACGGGTTTAGACTTAACAATAATAAACGCGGAAACCTGGAAAAGAATTAACGCACCAATATTAATCATTTCTAAAAGAATTTACAAAATGGGGTGACAGGTGGAAAATTAAAATTTTGGGGCGAAAATATCATAAATGTCTTTTTCTTTCTTTGCTAAAAATAAAAAAATAAAAGCAATCGTCATCAATCGATCGCAAAATCTATTTGGAACAGACGGGAAGAAATCGTTCAACCTTTTCAATGTACCAATGAACACGTGTTTTATTAATGCAGATGGATCTTCAGCCAACACCGTAAAATTAAAACGTAACGCAATTCATTTAAAAAAAAACCCAAAAAAAAACATTTCAGATGGTTTGGATATGCTCAAAAGTAAAAGCAAAATTCGAACAGAAATAGAATGCAACAGCAATATTTCGGCTAAAATGGCAAATACTTTTGCAGCATCGGAGTATACTGACAAAGTACTTGAACCTTGCGAGAAATTGGGTGTAATCGAACAAAGTAATTATAATCCATTGAGCAATGCGGACTGTATCTGTAAAAAAAACTACAATATAATGGTGTGTGCAGATTATTGGAGAGGACTGAATCAAATAAACTATCGTCTCCAATTGTCAGACAAAATTTCCGCGAAATTAAAAGGAGGTCCGATATTGTCCATGTAGTATTTATCGAACACTTATTTACAAATAACGGTTGATGAAATATGTGCTGAAATACTATCAACACACAGAAGGGACTATAAAAATTAAACAGACTACCTTTTGAATAAAGGCAGCACTAGAAATATTATAGCAGGTGATAGATACCTTTCTCAGTTGGCTAGATGTTACAATTGCTTATCTAGCCGAGGAATTAATAAAACGTATAATCCTAGAAGACATGCACAGCATTAAACTATTTTTTCCAGATAAATGAAGTAAATGAAAATAACAGTTCGGACTTCAGTTGGGTATTAAAATAATGCTAAATTCACATACCCAAAATTAAGTATGTGGGAGATATTATAGACGAAGAACTGAGGAGGGCTGATCCTAGCCATGCGAACGCAATATGAAACATGCCAGCTCCAACATATGTATCATCCTTGCAATCATTTTTAGATTTATCAAATTATTACAGCAATTACATTCCAAATATGAACATATTAAGAGTACCATGTCCTAAATTCATTAAGAAAGACGTAAATTGTTCGTGGTCTGTCGATTGCAAAATGGCTTTCGACTTAAAAGTCACTAATAAAGTGGACTTAAATCCCACATACTACGACACTAATAATTATATTTAAGATGCAAGCGATGCTAGTAATCTGCGTTTAGGGACATACTGTTGCACAAAGGAAAAGATGATCTCTTACGCGCCATATATAATATTGCTAGAATTTTGCTTCTGGCAAAATCTAATTATTCACAAATTGAAAACAAGGGGTTAGGTTTATAATTTGCTGTTAAGAAATTTCCCAAATATATATATATATATATATATATATATATATATATATATATATATATATATAATACTGTTCACAATCCACACTGACCACCACATACTACTGTCTATATTCAGCTACATAAATAGAATTTCTACACATTCAACTATTCACATGCATAAATAGGTAACAATTCTGTTAAATTACTCGTTCAAAATTGTTTTTACTATCGAAGAAATATTACACACGCTGTTGGTTTGTCTAGGTTACTTCCAAAAGTAAGACAACAATAAAAAGAAAATAATTTTTGTTTTACTGAGTTCTGAAATATTATATTAAAGACTTTCTGCATAACACAAAAAAAAAGAACTACAAATCACGTTAGAAGAAATAAGGTCCAAAATAATATTTGATAAAATTATTACAAGGAAAAATTGCGATAACATACAAGGAAAAAATAATGGGAATAGTATTTTTGTATATTAAACGGTATGTTGTTATGTGGAGATCGTATTGTTGTTTTGTTGAGATCGTACACCAGCAGATTTAACAAGGACAATTTTGGGATTTTCCTACCGGACATCGACTAATTTCATAAAGCTTTCATGAGAAGTTACATCTATTGGTATGGCATGGATAAAGAAATTGAAAATTTTGTAATGACTTGCAAATTTTGTACGAAGGCAGCAAATGCTCCACCTGTTAAATCCAGTCCCTGACCAAAAACGAATAAACCATGTTAAAGCCTAGCATTGTCTATACCGGCCAAATAGGTAAACTTACTATGTTATTGTTTTGAAAACTTCACCAAGTGGTCAAATATTTTTACATGTAAAAGAAAACAATTTGAGTCACAATAGATATTTTGCCGAATTGTTTGCTAGATTCGACTTGACAAAGGCAATAGTGTCTGACAACGGTACACTGTTCTTTTGAAAAGTTTTATAAAATCTATTCAATCATACACCCAACACTCTTAACATACCACCCAAGTAAAAATTAAATTTAGGAAAGCTATATTTTTGTTTTCTACAGAGTAATTAAGAAGGCAAGCGTGATTGTAACAGTGAACAAGGAATTAGAAAAATATTGTGCATATATCGCATAACACCTAATGTGAATTCAATATTTGGTATGGCGAAAGCCGAACTAATATTTGCAAAAATACGGTAAACACTATAAACTCGACGAGAAAGAATAATTTAAAATTATAAATTGCGAAAAGCAATGTGAGAAGAAGGAAGCATTGATAACAGAATTGGCAAAATGTACTTCATAAAACATCGAAAATGGCTGACTAAGTAACCTTTAAATCAAAGTGAAAAAGGACTATGAACACATATCAACTCACGGAATAACCTATGTCAGGGATGTACGATATTTTACCGCGTATCTCAGCCTCAAAATCACCTCAGCGTCATCTATAAGCAAAAACAAATACCAATTGTTACTACAGAAAAACACCCTAAAAGACAAAAATATGTTGTCAACGAAATATAACATTTCGAAAAGGAGATATTGTAGAGAAGCTAGCGCTCCTTCAGAACTCTAACCGTTGGACGAGGTCTTTTGCTGAAAGAGTCTATGAGTATGAATTTAAAGGATCGTTTTTAATGAGTTGTAAAAACAAATTATTATTCGGACAGATTTATTTCTTCGGATAATTACCATTTAGTCTCTCTTCTCGTTTGTTCGTAAGATTTATTTTGTTAATTCTTTGTAACTTATTGTTTGGGTTTTTTTTGTCTTGTATATATCCGTTAGCACCAGATACTAATTGAATAAATATGTTAACACCACACTTCTTTGTGTAGCAGTAATCTCGACGTTACAACAATTTGTTTTATTTTTTATTTTTGGTTACGTTATAGTATACATGGTCATTGGCCCTATGTTAATTTTGTCCCCAATTACTTTTAGAAATATTAGTTACCTGTTGGATGCAAGGCACTTTCGTGTTACGAGTGTTTCTTTTTGCGTTTTCATGTCGTGATTGGTGTGTAATTCTGTGATTGATTGGACGATTGAATGTTGAATTTATTCACCTCCCTTATAAATTTCTTCTATTCAAATTTTGTATTTTTATTTTGTTATTACTTGATCCATTTTCCTTGTAAATAATATTATTAAAAGCTTTCTACTTGTTAATATTATTTATCATTAAATAAATACTGATCTAGATTTTTAAGTTTTAAATTTGTAATCCTGCACTTTCCAAAGGCACATTATATCTACTGGACTTGGTAGATTTTCACATAGTCTTATAGCTATTTATGGTGTTAGCAGTAAGCATAGTAGGTAAGAATATGATATTGTCGTGCAAAGAAATATTATATTCTTTTCATAGGTCAACGATTTTGGCTAATTATGTTATCTTAACGCAGATGAATAACAGCTTTCCACTCTCCCTATTTTTGTCTTTTTCATAAATTTCTTTTTGCGAAAATCAATACCAGAGTCAGTAGACTGCTATGAGATGGAGATTCAGAAACATCTATAAGACTGCTAACCGTAAGCGAATTTCATACATTAATAATATATCGACTTTAAGCGACATTATATTCTTGTGATATAATTCTTGTGTTCAACACAACAACAAAGATATAGCAGACTGTCACTAGAGGTATTGTAAACGAAAACATTGCTTAGAGCTAAAATTTATTAATTAAAGGATCGTCATGAAAATATACGTTCGGAAGTGGTAGACAGGAACAATACTTGTCCAGAATTTTCTCTAATGAGTTTCAATTGAATTTTTAAAAGATTGCGTCTAAACACATATTTCACGGAATTTCATGATATTCAGCGTTAGTTAATAAAATTGTTTAACAATATACAGTAAGTCATAAGATTTGACTGTTTTATATATTTCCATATATTTCAGATGTTACTCTCCTATTTCTTTAAAAAGAAAACATCGTTTTGTGTGTTTTGCTTTTGATGATATAATGCAGACAAGATTTTTTAAGTCATAAACATCGACCTTCCACAACTGATGTGGTATACGCTAAACCAAATGTAAGTGTAAGCAAAGGAATATTGTCTAAAGTATGAAAAAAAGCAGTCGATATTTATTTGTTTGAATTTTATGAAACATTTTATTCCAAAACAAGCTCGTTCTGAATAAACACTGTTATGCAACTGATTTTTAGAAAGGAGATTACTGAATGTATTACTTGTTACTGTTTATTGCCGCACCATTAAGTTTATTAAAGAAACGAACCTCGGCTAAAGAATTATTTTAGAATAAATGAACGCATTTTTCTCTAAAACAAATCAAGGACAGATTACATATGATCATAGAAATTCATTTAGCTTATCAATATTTAACCAAATTTGAAAAGAATTTAATTCGTTTTTTCGTGGTTTGTTTTATCCCAAAGAAATAGATAATATCACTATAATTTAAGTAAAAATGAGAAGAACATTTTAAGAAGTGAGAAAAGGACATTACCAGGGTTCAAAAAGACATAAACTGGCATTTTTGAAAGCAAGAAATGGGGAAGCCGTCCTAGGCAAAGACTGCAAGATCAATGGTTTGTTTTGGGTTTAAATATTTAGCAGAATATTTTACTGGAAATATACATCCACGTTGACGCAACAAATAAATGTGAGTTATTAAGAAATGAAATATTTGAATAAATCTTGGATTTTAAAAATATATTCATTTCTACGTTGTTTCAATATTCAAACCGTGAATTATGATAGAACAAGTATTTATTTTGGAAACAATGCTTTTGACAAACATATTCTTTTGACGAAAGCAAATTCAGTGGTGATGAATCTAAATGAAGGTGATAAAAGAATAGAGTAAAACATTCACATAAGTGATACAGTTCCTGATCGCATATCATTAGTGTTTTAATTTTTGCCTTTATCTATTCACTTACTTTTTGTTTAATTTATATATTTCCCCTTGTTCAGGTGGGTTTTTAGCGCCCATGGTTGTTTTTGTATACCGTCGGTTAAGTTTAACGACTGATATGTTCTTTCTTATTTAACGTTTGATTGTTTTTGCATTGAATATTGATTAATATTATTTCCTCTTTTCATTTGTTATTCATACTTTACTTCACAAACACGTTTATTTATTTCAGAATTTCTTTTGTTTTTTGACATTATATTTTTATTGTTTCTTTGTTCTTTCCATTTTACATCTTATTTTTATTTTGTCATCAATTCGTTTTAAATGATACATCTTGCGTTTTTAATTAAAAAATTAATGTAATTTATTGAGTTAAGTTTTTGTTTGTAATTGGATTTCTGTGCCTACTATTTGTTAGGTCTTTTTTATTTATCGTATTTTAACGAGTGTTTTTGGCATATTTAAGTGTTGTAATTTCTTGTATGCTCACCCATCTTCTGTTATGGGTGGTTTCTTTTTTATTTTTAAAATGAAACTATTTTTGATTTTGTTAAAATTACTAAATTCAATAATACTAAGATTTATAGCTCAACTAAATTTCCTGTATATATCAGACTACTATAGATTGGTCCTTTAGTAAAACGTACAACGATACAATTTCTATTGTCTTTTAGCAGTGTTTCAAAAACGTTGTGGTTCAGAGTAGTTATACGATTAGAAAAGCTTTCCATCTTTACTGTAAAGATGTTTCCCTGGGCATCAAAACTATTTAGTTTTATATTATGAGAGTCGATATCGCATTGACACAAGTTGCAAAATCATCCAGAGTTTGGTAGATAGATTTGCCCAACATGTCTTGTGTCAGGCCGGTAGAAATGAGGTGTTCACAGAACCATAACTCCGCAGTTTGCAAAAGTTTGAATTCTACTGCTTACAGCACACGGTTTTCTCTTAAAACTTTATCTCTTTAGCATAGATCATTAAAGAGATTTCACTTGGATATCTTGGAGTCTGTCATTTTAAACATGTAGAGACATGTTCTTTGCATTCAAATAGAATTACAACTAAAACTGGCACATTTCGGAGAAGTCATTACATAACGGTCGATATTTTTTTGCATTCCACTTATTCTTAATAAGTTTAAGTTTACATCAATCGGAAATAAATTTTTATTATCTTATTAGTCCAAAATTACCGACATTTTTTGTTCTAATGTAGAGAAACAATTTTATCTTGCTTTATTAATAAAATATGCTCCCTTTTTCAAAATGTATTATAGCTTGGTGTGGTAATGGCAACTTGTTGCACACACACACACATATACATATATATGCATATTTATATGAGTGTATATACATGTATAATAATATGTGTGTGTATATATACATGCATAATTATATATGTGTGTATATACATGCATAAATATATATGTGTATATACATTTATAATTATATGTGTGTATATATACATGCATAATTATATGTGTGTGTATATATTCATGCATAATTATATATGTGTGTATATATATGTATAATTATATGTGTGTATATACATGCATAATTATATGTGTGTGTATATACATGCATAATTGTATCTGTGTGTTTTTTTTTTAAACATTTCACCCCGAGCAAGGCGGAAACGCCACTGATGTGCAGGGGGTTACATAAATGTAAAAAGATTAATTAGAAAAGAGTGAGGAGTACAAAATAGTTAGAAAGGAACAATAGAAAGCAAGGGCGAAGTCAGATACATAGGTGGAGAGAAAGGTTAGGTTATACAGGGGTGGGGAGAGAGCTAGAGTGGTTAGTAGATGAGTATTGACTTTGCATTTAAATTTCTGGAGGTTGTAGCCGTCAGGAAAGCAAGAATACGGGAGCGAGTTCCACAGGCGGGAAGTGCGAGAGAAGAAGCTGCAGGAGTAGAATTGTCGTCTGCATTTGGCTAACCTGACTGTGAATGGGTGGGACCCAGTTGCCAGTCTGGTTGCACGAGTAAACACCTGTTGAGGAGGCTTCAGTGACTTAAGCTCGTCCGAGCAGAAGCTATGAAAAAAATTATAGAAAAGACAAAGGGAGGCCACATTTCGACGATGAGGAAGTGGCTGCAGTCGTGTCGCCAGATCAGTATCTATCACATTACAGACTCTCCTTTGTAGCTTGACAAGAACACTGAGGAGAACGGCAGGAGCACCTGACCATAAATGGCAGCAGTACTCCATCCACGGACGGATGGTTGACTTGTATATATGCAGGATGGATTCAGGTGGAAAAAACATCCTGGATCGACATAGTGACCCAACCTTCTTAGCAGTAGATTTAGCTATGGATTCAATATAGTGGTTCCATTTGAGGTCTGAGGACAGGGTAAGTCCGAGGAGGCGTAGTGTATTACTCTCAGGGAGAATCAATTGGTCCATGCTTATGGGAGGCAGGAGAGGTTGCCTGTAATGGTATACATGCATAATTGTGTGTATATACATGCATAATTATATGTGTAAATATACATGCATAATAATATGTGAGTATATATATGTATGAATTATATATATATATATATATATATATATATATATATATATATATAATTCATACATATATATAACTTTGAGTTCGACTCTATCGGAATTTACCTGACTAATAATCAACATATATATATATATATATATATATATATATATATATATATATATATATATATATATATATATATATATATATATATGTTGATTATTAGTCAGGTAAATTCCGATAGAGTCGAACTCAAAGTTATTTTTTATTTCATTAACACAGTATTATAATATAAACCTTTTTTAGATGTTTTATAATTTCCTGCTGATCTTACTGCTGTCAGAGAGAAATGATACAACAGTTAAACTTAGAATATTCCCGAAAATAATTACACTCAAACGCTCACGTTTCCATATTGAGAATAGACATTTGTAACTGTACTCTACATAAAACAATTCCTCGCTCATTAAAAGAAAGATAGAAAGAAAAATGAAACATATAATAATTGTTAATTGGAAAGAAGAGAAAGAATACAAGTAGTGGAGAAAGAACAAACAGTATACAGAGAAATTGAAATTAACGTTATAGTTAGACGCCAGCGTCTACTGCAGTCCGACTGTTTTCTTAGAAAAATATCACATGGATTTTTAACATTAAAATTTAGTTTGCAGTAAACGGGATATATTTACGGTAAAATAATTTGTAAATCATAATTTCTAATACAAATTAAAACTTAACTATTAGTATTGTATTATATATATAGTTGAAAAAATTAAAACTTATTAAAAAAAATAAAAATTATAATTGAATATATAAAACATGGAAAAATAGATAATGAAATATCACACACACACACACACACACACACACACATATATATATATATATATATATATATATATATATATATGCACTCTTACAATTTATATATATATATATATATATATATATATATATATATATATCTGCACACTTCAAACTGATTTCCTCATTTTTATTACGTCTTTACGATTTTTTCCGTGGTGCGCTCCGTATATATACTGCATCTAAAGATTATATGCAAAATATGTATTACTAAATAATGTATGTAAAATTTATAGATATGCGTTATCCAATGAAATACCTTGTACTATTATGTATAGCGAGTATGCATGGAAGCAATTAAGTCTCACTTTTCAATTTCAGTTTGATATTTAGTATTTTTCAGCAATTATCGCAATTTTCAGTGTCAAGAGATTATTTGCAAGAACAAGAATTTAGTATTATGGCTCGTAAATGAAACAAAATAACTAAAAATGAATGAATAGAAATATATAATCAAAGAAATTATCAAAGCTAAGTCTTCGCTTCAAATTTCTAAGGATTTGAAAAGAGTTAATCGAACTATCAAGAAAATATATAAAATCGGATCACAACAAAGGAAAATATGCCTCAAGTTGAATTCAGGAATTTAACAAAGCAAGATCTACCACATGTCCGAAAATAATTAATAGGGAAACCGAAATGCGTCAAGTTGGATCATATTTGAGGCCGCTGGAGCTCCTATGGTGTCAAGAGAAACAAGGTGAAAAACATAAAACATAAAGGAATATTGGCAATGTAAAAATCCAATAAAGAAACCTATTTTAAAAATATGAAGAAAGAAAATGGCACTGTGCAAAAAGTACATGAAATCTGATTTCAGAAAAGTTCTTTTTACAGACGAATCAAGGATCACCCGATATATGGGCTGCGTGATGGGGTTGCAAGCAACATGACTCAAGAAAACTTTTTAAACGCTATCAAGGCGGCGGTGGGATTATAATAAGACCTGGGATTATTGATATTTAATGTGAAATACGGAGTTAAAATGAATTCCAAATGTTTCTGTGATTTTTTACTGCAATATTTCTTTGAATGGCTTGATAATCAGTATTTAGCTAAGCGCAGATCTATGATCTTTATGCAAGACAACGCACCAAGTCATGCATCAAAGTTTACTAAATCCTTGTTGAAAGAAAATGGATTTGTTGAAGATTCTGTTATAGATTGATCTTCAAGTAGCTGTGATTTGACTCCCATTGAGAACCTGTGGAGCAACCTCAAGAGAGATATTTATTCTAATGAAAGGCAATTCAACAGCAAGTTTGACATCTGGGAAGCAGTTAATGTTACTGCAAACAACTTACCAACCGCTACAATTGCAAATTTAACATTAGATGTTGACAATAGGCTGCTAAGAGCTTTTTAAAAGAAAGGAGCATTTGCACCTAAAAGTTTAGTAGGTTCTTATTATTCATTGTTAGTATGCCTTTTATTTATAAAATAAAATGTCTTTGTTCACGATTTTCCTTTAAGAAATTGGTAAATTTGTTCTAAAATCGTTTTATATTATTTTACGTTAGTTTTACAAGGTATAATAATGTAAAATATCAAAAGAAATAGTTGCAAATAATCTATTGACAATCAACTTAGTCAGTTTTGTTAAAATTTTGTTAACATTTTTTTTAACCAAAAACAATAATTTTTTCTATCACGATATATATAAGTAAATAATATTGAGTAGAATCTAAACAACATCAAAATAGGACTTTTAATATTGAAGAATCAACTCTTTATACCAATTCATAACTTGTATATAATCTCTAGACGCAGATATATAATACAGAATTAGCCAATCATTTCCTCCATAATGATGTTCCACATCCAGGACAAGTATTGATTGAAAAATATTTCCTACACCTGTCGATACGGATGAATGCATGACGTCAGGTTTTTTACATTATTGGTTTTGCCTACATCAAATCTTTTAGGGGAATATGTTCATTGACCCAGAAGTGTGATACTGCTTTCAACATTATTTCGTTACTATTTTTGAGGTTTCAATTATACAATAATATAAACTCACATTTAACACATAATGTTTATATTAATCATATAAATATTGAAGTTTAAACTAGATGTTAAAAACCATTTAATGCGGAAACGTCGATAATTTGTAAATAATTGTAGTGTATAGCGAGAAACTGTTCATGTTAGTTAAAGTAATAGATCAATAGCATTGATTTAAAACAAAATAGCGGAAAATGCCTAAAACACTACTGAAAGGGAAATGCAAGTTCCAATTGTTTAAGAAAGAGAAGAAATAAAGTAATACTGAAACAAAACAAAAGGAATTTATGTACACTCATTAAGCACCTAACGTAAGACAAGTTTAATTACAATTCGTTTTATCAGCAATAACAAACCTTAACATGTATGCATTTGATGAACGCGTTTTCTAATTCCCTTAACATTACAAATAATTAGGGATAACGATTAAACAAAACTTTACAAGTTGATTACAATCTACATGAAATTAACCGTCGGAAATTAAGGTAATAATGATTACATAGAAGGAAACTCATTTGTCTAGTGTGAAATCTATTTATTTTTTTCTTTGAATCACATGGCTTCGTCATTGTTCGTATCCCTAGAGATAAGAAAGCGCCTTTTACATATTAGGAGATTTAGAAATGTCTCTTAAAATCGCATGCTGACTTAATCAAATTCTCTTACATTGGCAAGTGTAATCAGTAAATGAATGGCCAGGATAAGAAAGAAAATATATATAAACTTTGTCGTTCATTAATTAGCTCTATATGACTCCGAGATTCTAGTAAGAATTTCTCTCTATCACAGGTTATGAGTACTATAAGGATCTCGGTAAGATAAAATTTGGTGATAGAGAAGTAAACTTTGTTGCTCTTAAAATTTCGGTGCATATTAAAAATATTCCAAGAAAAGACTGGCTTTCTAGCTGCAACATTATATTATGGGTATTTAGCATCAGTTCATCGGCGTAGTGGCCAGATTACAGTGCCAGAAGAAAAGTATAATGCGAATTTAAATCAAAATAACATTACTTTTATTATATAAAAGTTCAAAGCTGTTAATGGAAAATGTTATCAAGCATTTCTGAAAATGCTTTTGAACAGCTGTGAATAGAACTTCAGATAATATAAGCATCAGTAAATGTTAAGAAAGTGTTTTTTACAATATATATAATGCCACGAAACACAAACTAATGATATGTGAGATGTTTTTTTTTATGCTGTTGTATTCAAATAATAATATAGAATCAGTTATTAGAAAGAGACACGAAGGGAAAACATAAATCTAACACGTTTCGGATTTCAACTTGTTCTCTGATTAAGCTTTATTAAAAAGAAACGTATATATATATAAATGTTTCATAATTGGTTAATATCATATCATTCTGTATGATATTTGATCCATATTAAACTATATTTTATTAAAGTTCGAGTGATGATTAATATAAAATACATTTATATTCATATTCATTTTGTATTTCTCATCTATTTAATTTAACATATTTGTCCAATTGGTTCACAATAAAATCATATTATTATGTAAATGTACTGTGAGAAATACCAAAATGTTTCTGAAATGTAATTTCTTTGCGTCACAATAAAATTGCTGCATGTTGATATAATATTTTTATGTATAATTAGGGCAATACTATTTTCTTCTTTTTTAAAGATTTTCTCTGTTCACCAAATAAAATAGGTTCTCATGTTGACGGTTATGAGTGCTGTTGTATAAGCATAAAATATTTCAAAAGTGAAATTCTTGTGTAAATGCACAAAAGATGATGATTAACCGTAGACTTAGTAACTTGAAGAGATTTATATTGTAAAGTTATTTGAAAAAAAAATAGCCGTGAGTCTTTTTCACAAAACGGCATTTCGTGAGAAGAAACTGTCTAAAGTGAACTTCTTACGATTGAAATACGAAATAAATGGAAATAATTCAAACATGTGTACGTGGAATAGCGGGACTCTAATATGAATTTTGGTGATAGTCAGACTAATGAATGAAGCCCATTAGAACACATTTCATGGGAATAGCGATAGAATAATGAGCGTCCCACGACTGCGTGGTAATGAGTTGTAGCATAAGAAATAATTCATCAACCACAAAGCATCGTAGATGTTTTTGAACTCTATCATGTCAGGCAAAATGAACTGAACAGCTCCCAGTAAGACACGGCAATAATAATCTGGTTAATCTGTACAAGGAACTGATATTTTCTAGTCCCTTTAGCAATTAGTTGGATGCAAACTTGTGAACTAGAATTACTTATACATGTAAACCGTTCATATCGGAGATTAGTCGAGGAGAAATGTAGGGAATAATTAAAGATTAGCAAATTAATGCAAAAGATAATCAAACGCTTTCTCTTTGTTCTATTCGAACCAATGCAGTGTAATCAAACGTTTGTTTTTCTTGAGACTGGATTGTAACGTCGGTATTGCGAAGGGTTAGCAACGTTTACAGGAAGCATTTGTAAGGTGAAACACAATAAATCCCCAATGATTCTCTTGATCTTAGTCGCATTTTAAAGTTGATATTACGTCTTTTCCGCAATTATAATCTGGTTCTTGTAAAGATAAAATATATCAGTAGCGGTACATGAAACCTACAGTTTTTTCACGGTATTTATTTAACGATGAAACTTATCGTTTTAAGTCTATTGTGTCTGAATTTCCACATTCGCTCATGACAGTGAGTTCTATAGAAAATGCAATTGTTCATCCTGAATGAACAAAAAATCATAGCGTGAACTATGAGGATTAAACGTTACCAGCATGATTTCGGAGTCCATAAATTATACAAATTTTGAGTACAACTAATGCCTTCATGCATATAATTGACAATTGCGTGTGCTGCAAAAGTTCTGGAAGTGATTAAATTCGAATTAGACGTACAGGTTAGATTGATAGTGTCATGATGTTGGATAATATACGTTACACACCTCATCATTGAGGAAAATCCAAACAGCCAGAGATAATTTCAAACATATGACACCAGTTTTGAGAACATTTATAAAACATTAATTAAAAGAAATTTTAGTAGTATAATATTCGCCCAGATATATCCGCGCTACTAAACTTGACCTCCAAAGTTTACTTGCACTTCGAATAAATTGGTCATTCTCACACACAAGTTAAAATTCTACATGAAGTCAAAGACTGACATTATTTCTGTTCCAAGAAATGTATTTATTTAGTTTCCCAGTTGTTGCATAGGGTTGAGAATAATGTATAAATTAATTTACTTCTTCCCATATAAAATAATTGCGTATTTAAGAATATATATACGTGTTAATTGATAATATATAGGATGTTACTTTTTAGAATACTGAAAGCCACATGTAACAAATTTTTTCTATTTTTATACCCTCTGAACTATTATAATTTTTACATCATTCGGTATCGTTAGGCATATCATTTTACCTTCACTGTTAGAATAGATATCGCAATTTTGCTTCTACACATATAAGCACACAGAATACACCAAAAAACATGCATGTATACGAATATGCAGGTGTTTGTTTGATTAGAATTATGTGTACTGTGTAAACATCGAAACAAAAATGAGAAATAAAAAAATCAGCATTTAATAGAGCATAATAGGGAATGCATATCCAATTATAAAATATATTCAGAAAATAAAACTTTACAATGCAGAAAGTATGATCTGGAAATTGAATGAAAGTATTGATAAAACTAACGCTGAATCCATCACAAAACTTCAAGTTGTTGACATAGTAAATACCGTGTATCGATTATAGAAAATTACTAAATAAGAAACATATTTTCAAAATCAACACAAAAGATCTACTAAAACGCAAGTAGTTACAAATTGTTAAGGAATATGTGAAAAGAACACTTTTATGGAGATAAATTAGGAAAAGAAAAGAAATCAAGAAAACAGTAGATAACAACTGACATTGCATGTAAATCTATGAAGATCGATGTTGTCTGAGAAAACGAAGGCAGAAGAAAAATTCACAAGCGATACCTGTCATAGAATAAAATTTTAGCATATAATATATGCTCATTTTAAGTTGAGAAATGGCAGAATAAGTCGCATTCAAATACTGCACATAAATATCTTTAAGATTATCTACCATAAAAAAAACATTCATTCGAACAACTACGATGAATGTAATTATAGAAAAAGCACACAAAACCTATATAGGGAAGGTGGAAAGAGTCCGAAGGTAATATGCTATGTGAAGGACAATACAATTGCAGTTTTTCTTTGGATGTTCAAATGAATCTCTATATATGTAGCAAGTAGACCTTACCAGATATGACAAAAATATTAATTTAGAGCACAAAAAGTGCATTATAAATATGTCAGATTATGACGATAAAAATTATTTAGCACAACAAATGGAAACACAGTTAGGAGAAGCAGGCATAGGAAATTATTAATTATCTTTCCACTTCATGCCAGCGGGAACATTAGTCCGAGTTGTACAAAATAACCAATCGTCTGAGGATTAGAACCAGCCATACATATATAAAAGAATGAAGAATAAAATACAGTGGATTTGTTTTAGAGGCATTAAAATTAAGAAGTAATTAGTTACCCCACTCAACAAGAGAACATAGATCATTTTTATATCAGCTGCCAATATGACTTATTGAAACGATGAGACTTAAAAGAAGGATAAACATTTTTCTCTTTAATTTAGAGGCCTACTTTGGAACTGATGCTATCAAGGATGTTGTTGATGAAAATTAGAAAAAACGTAGTCCAAATTGCATAGCTCATGCGGACTCCTGGAATAATATAAACGGGTTTAGAATAGTTAAAGAAAAATTTAAGAAAATGATACTAAAAGTGAATCAGTTAACAATTTCTCAGAAATATTCTCAAATTTCAATTTTTGAAAAATTTCTCAATGCCAAAGTAATAGTAATATCCATTTTCAAATTTTTTATTTAATCTTGGCAGATCCTTTGAAAAAAAAACAAACCCTTATCTCATAAGCTGGTAAACCAGAAACGAAAAAGCCATATTGTTTATCTAAAAGTAGACGAATCGATGTTGGATGATTACATATTTCATAATAGACTAGGTCCTTTGCAAATAGAGACAGAAGACTGATGGTTAGAACGATCAAACTTTTCGTTAGATTTCTTTAAATACAACAACGACGTAAGTGGATTTTAAACAAATATGAAATCAAGAAACATCGAAATACTTATAGTAAAATTTATAGAGAAGAAGAGTCAATTCAGGATCACATTTCTTTTAGGGTGATTGCAAAAATAACATCATGTCCACATATTTTGAAGCTATTTTGTTTAGAGATGGTAGTAGAGATCATGGACAGGTTATGTGGAAGTAATTTAGATTTAATTCTGAGTAGCAATCCTGAAATATACTCCAAAAGTTTCAGGAGTAGTATTTGCGGAGAATTTACCAGAAAAAGAAAATTCTCATTTAATAGTAGAAAGAAATACCAACTCAAATTGAATGAAAGTTTTATCTCTCTATTAGACTCTTTCAAATAAGGTTTATAGACCACTCTTTCTGTTTTACAAACTTGATTTAGCGGACATTTAGATGAGTAACGGCATTTACACGAATCCGCATTAACACTTTCATTTACCTAGCTGTGAAATCTCTGGTTTTTGTCTCTTTATAGCATTTTAAGTTACATTTACAGATATTGATTAATTTCATCGTGCATTTATTAAGCCTCTTATGTAATTTAGAGAATGAATGATAGGGTGACGACTTTTTTCCTATTTTGTCCTTATATTCTCATTGTTTTATTTCATTTTGTTTGTAGGGCATTTGTAACAATTATGTTTAACCATGAAAATATATTGTAAAGATAATATATAGAAATTGGATTTAATATCCATGGAGAAAAAATTTAAAGAGTTACGAATAATAAAAAAGCAGGTTAATGAAATTCTATCATATTTTTTTATTTTCGGATATAATCCTCATGAGAATTGTGTTCGCAGATATAATCTATGTAATTCAATTCGAAGTATCATTAACATTTCAATTGCATGTGTTTCAAAGTACACAAACTGTGTAAAGATCCGAGTGATCGGAGATCAATCATGAACAACAAAGTTTGAAACATAGGAGATTTATATACACCATCTATAGTAAAGAGAATAATAAACAGACGGCCACATCAGAAAAACACTAGGACACAATATATATATATATATATATATATATATATATATATATATATATATATATATATTGTAAAAAGTTGTGGAACTCGTAGATTTTTTAACCTGCTGTTCATGCATTTACTTTTTTAGAGAGTGCTCGATACAAGAGTAGAGCGTTAAATTTTAATAGTTGTTACAATGGTTTAAAAATAATTCATAGTATCACTACACAAACATTTTCGCGTGTCGAAGCTAACCTTGTATTTTGGTTGTCTCTCTTCGGGTGATAAATTTGGAATTAAAATTATCTGGTGAAAGTGGGGTTGGCAGCTCATTTGGATTCTGTTGAACTTATTTAAGTTTTAGAGTTAGATGTTTGTGGGGGGTGGCTTAGTTCGGGATAGGTTTTCCTATTTATCTTCTCACCAGATACTTTTCATTACAACGTTATCAACCGAAGAGAGGCAACCAAAATACAAGGTTAGCTTCGAAACGCGGAAATATTTGTGTAGGCTACTATGAATTTATAAACCATTGTAACAACTATTACAATATATATATATATATATATATATATATATATATATATATATATATATATATATATATATGTTATAAATTATGTTTTAGAACATGTACATAATTTTTTCTATATATGTCCTCCTAAGAGGACATATATAGAAAGAATTATGTAGATGTTCTAAAACATAATTTATAATAAATATTCACAGCTCTATACATTATATATCGAGCACTGTTTTAAATTAATATTTGGATGGTGAACAAAATTCTTTCTTCGTTCTGTATTCACTCGGATATATATATATACATATATATATATATATCCTTAAAATATACTAAAAATATTCTATTAAAAAAAACACTCGACAATGTGTTAGAATATCTGGAAAGATATCTCACCATATAGCCAAGGTAGTATAAAATTAACCACAACGTCAATGTCAAATCCCATTTCTTATCCATTTAACACCAGTCCTTCACTTGCCATTTCCATATCACCCCATGTATCTACATCTTTTCTTTTCTCACTTTGCGCTCACAAATGTTTTTACACCGTTATTCTTATCCTTCTCTTGCTATTTTTCCGACACAACCTGTAACCGGCTAATCTTTCTCATTGCTAACTTTTTGCATAAACGTTCACATTTCGCTTATGTGCTACCTTGCTCGGGGTGAAACAATTAAAAGGAAATTTGAATAATACAGTATTAAGTACATTTTCTGAGATCCTTGGCCGAGTTAGATGTTTGCATTATATTTAATCAAAGTGATTACAGATAATTTTTATTTTCGTTGGGCAGTATCATCTTGATACAAATGGATTTCACATACCTAACTACATGTCCCGTCCATTTCTTATGAATAAAAATTGAACTGCATTAAATTACATGTACATCCTTGCACAACATAAGAGAAACAAACAAATAATATTTTTCTAGGATATTTCACACTTTCATTGATCAAGCATCCGTCGTCTGTTGGTGTAGTTTTTTTTCGACTGCATTTTCCTTTACTATTTGGACAGATTAATCAGGTTTGTTGTTCGCCATGAAGAAAGTAATGAAATTTGAAAGGCTGGCACCGGCAATATCCCTGATCTCTCTGGATGTCTTGCCAGTGTATTCGTACATCGTTAGAATTTTCGCATGCTTCATTGGAGTAATGTCCATCACAAACTATTGACAACTAATCAAAGTCGAATAACGGATAACTTCATATTTTCCAGGGCCAAACACATTTCATCATACAATACAAAAATAGATTCATATTACTGCACATCACTACTAATGACTTTATCTGATTAAAAATAGAAATCAATTACTTTCTGTTACTGCAGTGGTTTGGTGAATGAAAGGCAAAAATGTAGTTAATTCAATCAAATTACACAAGGGTATAAGCGCATAATTGAACGCGTCACTTAGAATTAGAGATCTACACAAATTAAAATGTGTAGTTCTTACACCTTAATAATGTTCAGAAACTTTACTCATATAATTTCCGGCACGCTTTGTTATCAGAGCCAATGTTGCAATAACAAAGATATAATGTTTATTTTATATTTCCCTCAATTTTGTTACATCGATTTGAGAACCATCTTAACTTCAGAGATTCTTTTCATTTTTTTTTTGGAAAATATTATAATTCTGTGGAAAGTAATGGCAGTTATATGGTAGATTATTTTGAAATCTTTTTTGACTATGTATAATATATTTGCAATTTTAGAGTATATTTATTCCATCACAATTTGAATTATGTTTGTATATAATTTGAACAGATATGCTAATTAAGATATTGTTCTAGCCTCTCATCTCTAAAAACGAAACCTTTCTCAGCAAAGACTATATGCATTAATAACATGTGATTTACTGTTTCACAAAATTTATGGCATAGGTTACACCCTGGATTTGTGACAGCTTCATTAATTTCAGCTTGGCACGCATTAGATGGAAGATAACTGCCTTGGTCTGTTATAATAAGTGTTTTCGACTGTCTTTTAAATCAACAAATTTAAGCGTTTTATGTCTTTGGCGACTATTTATGTCTGGTCAATGACATACAATGTTATAGATCTTCATTTTTGTTCAAAGTTATAAATAACATTCACCAGTAACTCTTTTGTTAAAGATATTCAGGATATTTGTCGGCTTGCGTATGTTATATTTCAGGCGTTCCGTATTTCTCGTATTTCGTTAATAAAAATAATCTTCTTATTTTTATTATTTTTTTATATTATTATTCTTTAGGGAGAGAGAGAAAGCAATACATAATCTTAGGAGCACAACTCATTAAAGAGAATAAATCTAATATCTCCAGGATGATATCAATCCGATAATTTACTAGTCACATACATAACTCTTAACCAGGAACAATATGATTACAGCTTTTGATGAAATCTGGGCATTATCTTCGACTGTCAACAACATTATTATTATTATTATTATTATTATTATTATTATTATTATTATATGTTGTAAATGTTGCTGTTAAATTTCAGATATTTTTCTTGCATATTCATAAAACACTGTGTAATGGTTATATTAGAGTTCACCGAATCCTGTCACGTTATACTAATAACTACAGTATAGCCCGGCGTTGTTCGGGTGTAATGAAAGGTTTAAAACTAATCCATGGTCCTGGAGCTCATAATCCACCTAAAGAATATTTGTGTGAAGTTTGGTGAGAATCGGTAAAAATTGTGGATTTGTATAAAGGACATATAGACAGATAAACAGAAATACACACAAACATATTGCCTTATATATATATATATATATATATATATATATATATATATATATATATATATATATATATATATATTATCGATTTCCTGTACTATTGTAAGAACTGCAACCCTGAAACTTCTGAATATCGTTATTTATGTCTTTGTCTATGAGTGTATCAAAGTTGATTAAAATCGGACCACTCTTTCTATAACCCAATTTTTCCGAATATCGATTTTCGATAATTATCGGGGCTCCCACGACATAAAATCTAGCTAAGAGCACACGCAGACACTTATAGTACAACTCTGTAAATTTTCAAGAAAATAAGTTTCGGTGTCTCTAGTTAACGGACACACACACGTACACACTGACAAAGTTCCATTCATAAATAATTTTAGATAATGTTTAAATACTCAATTCAAGTATATGAAAGATTTTTTCATGACTTGTCTTCTAAAGCTAAAGATTATCATCGCGCTCCGCACCTTCTTTTTCTTTGTATTTTTAGCAGTGTTGCTCTGAGATTTTTTCTAGTTTCTCTCAAGTGTATTCCAAAAAGCTAACACTCTCTTTCTATCTATCGAATTCACCTTCAGTATGTCTGCTAGCTTCAAATATGTCAAGGTCTCTTTCCGCTTTATGATTCACAGATATTTCTCCGGCCATTTATTCTAAATACAAATGTTATTCGATTCCCATATTCCAAAATGCTTGCTAGTCGTGTTCATTCCGTGCTATTCGGTCGACATACATCCCTGATATCACAATTAGTCTCTTCATCTAATTAAAGATAGTAAAGCATTGGCAGATATGTTGAAGGACTGATACTACATAATAGTGCAGCTCTCTTTTATTGCTAACAATGTATTCCTTTCTCTATCATTTTAGCATTTGGTAAAGATATTCCATTAAACTGATTCACCCTAATGTATGGGCATTAAATTTTCCACTGCCTGTATGAAAGTTTTCTAGAAAGTTGAATTATGGTATTTCCTTGATTATGAAATTTGAAGCACTCATATTTGGTTTACTTTTTGATAGCTACATTGAATTCTTTTTTGTAAATTGATAGTTATTCTATCATTCCACCTCTATTTCGCACCATTTACTTTATTATCAGATGTTTGTTATGTGTGCTATGACATCATTCTATTAAGATTTTTAAAATGGATCCATCAGTATTTAGAATCAAATCAATTTATGGCTGGTCATTCGTATGCTAGAATTTGGTCTAGAAGAGCGGCTAGAAAATCCCTCTTTCAGACACCTGTTCAGGCATTTTGTGATATGGCCACTTGTATTTTATACTGCTAATATACTGAGCGGACTTTAGTTACATTTTTGCGTTATCTAGAGAAAACAACCTTCTGAACATGGCCAAGTATCGGTCAAGATTACTTGTGAATCTTGCTTTACCTTGGGGTATAATTTAAATACATCCAGTAGGCAAATGCATCTGCTTAATATGTCCCATTTTATATACTCGTACAATTTAATTTATACCTGAATGCAGATGTTATTTCCTATGTAACTCTTTCTCATTATTCTCATACGTATCCGAAATATATACCCTAAATTAATAGCAGTACAAATAGATTCGTTTGTCGTTTCTTATGAAGTGAAATTACGATGTACAACTTCTTCCGTTTTAATTCTTGGTTCAAATATGTATTTCTATAAAATTTGCAATTCTCTTGAAAAGTTTTCAAGAAGACACATTATTATTACATTACGTAGAGTTTTTTTTCTGCAAATGCCTCTCTGTATTTTAATTCGTATAGACATACCTGCAGCTTAAAACAAATATTTCAACTATTCTCTACCCTTTTGATTTGGTAGCGCGAGGAATATTTTTATTATCATTTTCCTCTATGTCGATATTATATACTTCATTTATTATTTAGAAAAGATATGTTATTGAAACATTCCTAGATGTCTCTTGTGTAGATCGCATATAAATTGACGCAATATGATAAAACACAAGCCTGAAATATGTCTTCATATCTACCACGAACATTGTATCATTCTTCTGTCAAGTTATGGTGTTCCTCATTGTATGAAAGAATGACACATATGAAACAATCACACTAATTGACTTGATAGAATATTGACAGTGATTCCTAAAAATGTCACAAACCTAAAACATAGAGAAATGGTCTGGTGTAACTCTGCGCCCACATCCGGTAATTTGATAGATGATAATAGAAATGATGATGCTGATCATGAATCTTCTTCCTCTTCACATCGGCAAATGAAGATAGTATGACAATTTAAATCCCATCTGCACTTACTGATTTATTTTTGTTCATCTTGGGTAGAAATGACCATACAAACAATGTTTTATGTTTCAATGTGTAAGTTTTGTTTTTCATTATTTGGATTTATCCTATAAATACGTGCCATGTTTTAATTATTTTATTATAGATATCATTGGAATCCTCTTTCTAAAGTTTACTCATCATTTCGATGTGCACGTCTTTGCCGCGTGATTCTGTAATTATCTTATTCATTCCGAGTATATTTATATTAGTCCCTTTTTCCATCTCGGCAAACTTCTCGTTCAAACATAGAACATTCGCCTCCTTGCATTTATTTCTATCATATTTATTTATTCTATATTCTTTATCACGCCTTGCCATTGTTTGCTCTCTCATTTTTATCACCTCGTTAATTTCATCTGTCATCATTTTTTTTTGTTTCTCTGGTCTTTTGAATATCTCATTCTGTCATACCAACAGATCGATCCTCATGGTGTTTTACTTTGTATCTCAGGCTTCTTCTAATTCCAATAATTCTAACTCTCCCAATATATATTTAATATTAATAGTAATAATAACACCGAGAATGTTTTCGAGGAAACAGGATCCACAACAAAATTGCGACATCCAAAAATATGAAGGGAACAGATAATTTCGCCATACTTATAGAGGGAAATGGTCCTTGTAATCTTCACACTCACAGAACGTACTGAAGGCAAACGGAAAGCTAATGATATCAAAGCAAAGGCAAACAGGAATGGCTAAATACTAAATTAGTAATGGTTCGAAGACACATATTGGTTTGCTATAAATAATTTACATTTGAATGAACATAGAAATAATACTTGGAACATTAGTGGCAACAATCTAGAAGAAAAATAATATAAACAAAGTGGAAGAAACGGCATATAAATCGAAAAGTAAACGAAGAAAATGAAGAAAAAATCAGGAAAAATGAAACCATGGAAAAGAAAAATCAGATGAAGATGTAAACAAAACGAAGATGAGGTAGATTTCAAAAGTAAAATATAATACACAAATGTTAACTCTGAAAAAGAATTCTAATATTTATTACATATGAAATAAAGATCGGAAATTCTAAAACTTCTAACATATTTTCAGCAACATGAGAATAAATGAGAAATAAATTGAATCAGCAAAAACGGAAATTGCACATATGTGGAAGAGATAAAAATATATACGTAATGAAATAAGGAAATTCGTAAAATAAAAAAAAAAACTAAATACTACCATGACCTTGAATAGTAAGAGCCCAATCGAAATAAAAAAAAACATTGTAACCTTAAATGTCATAAAAATGTATTAATTTCTACGGAGGACATATTTCGAAAGTAAAATACTAAACTGAACACTTATATTATGACAAGTTACGACTGTATCATTGAATAAGTACAAGATCGTTTTTACCCACACGCACGTACACACACAATCTCATTATATATATAATTATTGTATATATATATATATATATATATATATATATATATATATATATATATATATATATATATATATACGTATGTATTGCTTGAGTGTTTCTCCGTTACTGGCAAAAGATATGAATGCATATTCTGGATTTCGAAGAATCTGTAAAGTGTTGTGCCTTTACTCAAAAAAAATACTAGTTCACATCGAGTCAAATAAAATTCTATTCCTGAAGGTTATCATCATGCAGTTAATAATAATAATAATAATAATAATAATAATAATAATAATAATAAGAAGAAGAAGAAGAAGAAGAAGAAGAAGACGACACAGAATGATAGTTGTAATAATAATAATAAATACAATGATGAAATTAAACAATTATTGGAGGATTTTTTTAAAAGTTCATTTCTTTTTAATCTACGTTGATTACCGCTGATGGATAATCGATTAGCCATTGTAAAGGATGTTTGGCTTCACCTCCGGATGCAAAATACATACATACATATATATATATATATATATATATATATCCCATTACAACGAATGACGACAGTCTCTTATAAATCAACACACTGCGCTTCCTTGGCCAAACTCTCTCAAACGATCAAAACTGAAATGACTAGAATGAAGCCATAGCCGCATCTTCATGTAGGAAATTTGAGTCAATGTGACTGGCAACGAATTTTTTCGCCTCAGATTACATTTTGAAAAATTATAAATCTAACATTCGTTCGTGCATCAAATATTGTTGTGATATCTGTTCGGAAAGCTCTACTATTTTTCTGGAAATTTTCGACGCAATTGAAAAAATATGTACAATATAATCGATCTTAGTTGTCTTAGTTTTTCTATTCAATTAATGCTCTAATATTTTGTTTGCCACTTTTATCTGCTTGCCAAGTTACTAGATCACCCAACGCTTTTATACCGGGTTCATGAGTCTTTGTTATTTAAGATATCCGGAAATCCCAAGACATATGAAAAGAGAAGACTCTGCTCGATTGATCGAAATAAAAGGTTAATTTCAAAATTCCAGTCACCTAAAGAAGGTCGGAACGTCCAACGTAAAAAAACTTTGTTAATATGCCCATAAAGATGAGAACAACCCTCTGAATAATGTAAAATTTCTAAATACCGTATCTCAGAAATATAAAGAGACTCGATGTTGATCACACATTTTTAGCGTATCTAGCAAAATCTTTCAGTTCTCCTCGCAGCCTAAAATGCCAAATTCAGGTGAGAGATACTAAAATCAAGCAGGTAGAAAATTTGAATAATTAGGAATTGGTCTAACGGAAAACAGAATGTGCGACACAGAGATCCGAAGGTGAAATAGCATGGCGAAGGATGCGTTCCATAAGTTTAGTAGAGTACTATGGGACATAATATTTTCGGTAGAAACAAAGAAAATATTACAGATTGCTATGTGATGTCAGTTCTTCAATATGGCAGTGAATGCTCGCCAACTTCATCAAAGATTAAGGAAAAGCTTGAAGTAAGTGAAAAGTGGTTCTACTGAAAGCTGCTGTTGATTTCATGGACAGAGAACTTGAACAACGATGATGTTTTGGAAAGGATGGAAACTAAAAGGAATTTGATACTGAGCATCAGGGACAGACAACAAAAGCTCCTGGGACATGCAATGAAGAAAAAGGGCTTGGAGAACTTGATACGCACATGCCTGACAAAGGGAAAAGGTGACAAGTAAAAGCAGCGGATAGCATATTTGAAGGGCCTGAGAAGGTTCATGACAGAACGAGCATTGCGTGGTGATACAGGAGAAGACATGCTAAAAGCCACCAGCGATAGGAAGACGTGGAAATCCATGATCGACTAAATTCTGAAAGGACAAGGTATATAGAAGAAAACAGTCTTGACTGTTTTCGTACTTTTGCAATATAATTAAGCCCAAGAAAATCAGTAAAGGATATTTAGTGTGAAAGAATTAGAAAAGAGAAACCTTGTTAAGGAACAAGAAAAACAGAAGGGCATTAGGCCGAAAAGTATGAAACCGAGAGAGTTTCGCGAGCGAGAAATAAACTGTTAGCATAAAACTTAAAATTACGTCTCACCAATTCAACTGTAAATGAGATTTTTAGCCAATTTCGTATTGCACTTATATTCATATAAGCTAGAGGCAATAATGAAGAGATCATATAAATAATTATAATGAAAATATTTGTATAAACGTCATAGAGTCAAAGCAACTTAATGTCGATTTAAAAGTGACTCAATCTTTATCAGAACAATTAATATTGCTGATTCTTCTATTTATCTATTAAAAATCTCGGAGCACCAGATCATATGTTTTTACAGTTACGTTCACCCTTTAGAAAACCAGGGATTACTCGATGGAAAAGAATGTTAATGAGTACTTTATATAAATACGAGATGATGATGATAACGATTAACTCTTAACGTGGACAGATTAGGATTTTCCTGATCGAGGAAACACATTCTTTAAAGTCTATTTCATAGAACAGTTGTTCCAGTGAAGAAGCTGTTTGAGTAGAACTTCTCACCGATGCAATACGAAAGGAGTTTATGTTTTGCTAATGTGAAAATGTTGTGCAGGTCTTGCCTGCGAATTTGGTTACATGTAGTGACAGTTTGTCCGAGCATTTTATGATGATATAAGCGACAAAGGAGTGTGAGACTCGCGGCATACCGTCTGCGAGAGAAGTGAAGACGTGTTTAAAATAATTCTCCACAGAAAGAACTCCGAAAAACTTTTGAACTGTGTCAAAGCTCGAAAGTGAAATCGAAGCATCTTCTATCCAAATATGGACAAAGAATCTACGTTCGCCTAATCTCGTGTCTAAAGGTAGACGATAAAAAGAAAAGGCTGGCACTTACCAGTACGCTACAGGGAGCCGATAATTTACCTGCATTTTTTGTGATGTCTCGTATATAGTAGTTGTAATTTAGGTCGGATGTGAGTTTAAGACCCGATATCCTCTGAAGGCACGGGGCCTTCTTTGGAAGATAATTACATCGCGACTGTCGGTAGTTTGGAGTCTGATCAGTGTTCATAGAATAGAGGTACTGAATACCACCTGGCAGTTTCTTCCCTACGAAAAAGTTAGTGTTAGATCGGAAGAGATTTCAGCTGTTGTTATCTGATCATTTAATATTTCCAGCATGAAAGAACGGTAGACGTACAAATATGTAAGTTTGATTCGAGAAAAAAAATTGTCCAGCACGACAGAGTGAACCGTTGTTGCAGACGACCTGTCAGTTTATTCATAATATGAAACATAAAACGAATGCCGTAAATGCCTCTGTGAAAAAGTCATACGGATAAAAATATTTGGTTTTCATTATTTTCTTAAAATCTAAATATCTATGAAAAAAATACTTTAGCAATAAGACAAATATATTGGATATCTCTTCCACGACGAAAGAAAAAATAGAAATATACAGAAATATTGACGGGCTGGAAATATTAAAATAATTTGTGGTAGCATAACGGGCTTAATGAGCCGTAGAATAAAACTCATTATCCGGCTTCGTCAAAGACATTGGAATAGGGAACGCTAAATTTGTGCTCAGATTGTAATACAAAAACAAACAAAAAAAAAAAAACTACAAATACAGAAGGATATGTATATATGTTTTTTAGACTACGCAAATACATTCGTCAAAGAATACCACAAAGGTAAGTGGGAGTTGACCAATAACCTTGCTGTAAATTAGAAAGATATTAGAGTAATCAAAAACATACACTGGCAGGAAAAAAGGGAAAGGACAAGTGGAAGATCATGATATCTAGATATGCTTATCTCCCTACATATTATTTCATATAACAATTTACCGAGCTTCTTATCCAAATATGTGTCTACCTGTCTACTAAATATGATGCATTTAAGTGTATGTATATTATGAACGTTGTTGTGCAGTGGATTATCGACTCGGAATGAAAACTCGAGAATCCGAGTTTAAATTTCAATTGAATTCGTTCCATTTCCTTAAGAACAAATAATTTTCGTAAAGGTAATAATCAGTTACTTCCCTCCAGTTATTGGTTAAATAATAGGACAGATTGTATTCTATAGCATTGGCTGGCAACCAGTCCTCTACAGAAAATGATGGCAACCTACTGGAGATAATCTTCTGCCCAGTCAGTCATGTCTCTTTCGGGACATGATTACTTAAAGCGTGTATCACGTATGACGCTTGACTGACTGACTGACTGATATTATGAACGGTTTTCTGTCGTCTTTTTCTCATAAAATCATATTATTTTCTTGGGGAGTGATACTCGTTCATCATTTCTTGGGGAGTGATACTCGTTCATCACTTTATATTCAATTCATGGAGTACGAATTTATTTTAGCATGGTTATATTTTATTTAGTTATTAATGAAAACTTTATTTATCAAATTCTCTTTATTTATCATATACTGTTGAAAACCTTTAACGGTGAATTAAATTTGAAACTATCGGACTGATTTTCGAACAGCTGCAAATAATATTTAAAGTAGAAAAGATATTTTATCAACGAGGAAAGAGATAGATTATATTAGCCATAGCATAAGTTGGCTTTGAAAGCACTCACGAAAAGCAAAAACATAAGTATGATTTGAAAGAGAAGGAACTCCCACATATTATAAATTATCATTATCCGTTGTCTCTGATACTTAGTTTTCAATTTGCTAATGTGTCTAAATTCTTTCACGAAAACTTCTCGAATTTGCGATTCAAAGACTAACTTAATAAAAGTTCGATTGATTTACTTCAGACCGACATTGTAAATTTGTCTTTGAGCTTGGCTTTAATGATCAGTGAAAAAAGATTTATCTGAAAAGAAAAGTGATTCCTTTGAAGAATAAAATATATATTATCTTTCGGTACATTTTAAGTTTGGTATTATATATAATTGTAATTTATTTTGCTTTTGTCTCCAACTGCCAAATCAAACACTTTCTTTTATTCTAATATCTGCCGGTGTGGAATATATTTTAGATTGAACTTAAGACTGCAAATATGAAAACATGCCATCATATCTATCTATCTATTTGAAAAAGTATCCGACATAGTACACCTTACACCTTAGAAACCTTTCGGTGAACTCATTTTCAAAGGTGTACGTTTGCAAATCACTAATGATAATAAAGGACACCAATTATAACATCTGAGAAAAGAAGATGAAACTAAATTAAATTTAAATAAAAATAATTAAGAAGTGATGGAGGTGTAAACATAAATTTCCTCAAGTGTATTAACAAGAAATAAAGGACACACAAACCCTGCAACAAACTAAAAATAAAGTTTTTTCTTTCGTATTCACAGGATGGGATATTGAATATATATATATATATATATATATATATATATATATATATATATATATATAATAAATGCAGACGATTGGTAAATAATCCCAGTGTAACGTAGTTATATTTGGTCGACAGAGAGTTCAATGTAACTTTAATTTACGGCGCAGATATTATTTATTTCATATATAAATTCAAATTGTACATTTATGGAATAGCTATTACAACAGAATATTAGAACACGGTTTTTCAACCCCAGGCATACAAAAAATGAATACATTTTGTTTTACCGGAAAGTAAGATTAGTTAAAAAAAACGAACAGATGAAGAAAATTTACCTCAAATCTAAAGCAACGAGTATCGTCATTGAAGTAGATATAAACAGCCTTAAAGATTATTCTTTGTGCCACATTTCCTGTATTTTTTACGATAATAAGTATTATCAATATAAAATTTGGCTATCTCTTTTAACGGCACGGACAGACTCTTGTATAATATCGACGACACCTTTTAATTAAAGAAAACTAACAGGAACCCGATAGAAGACTAAAGTTAGTCCTTAAAAACTGAAACTGGTTATTCTTTGTCAGAAACTTAGATTTTATGAGACACATCATTAAAAAGTCTGCGTTCAATTTGACCCGGAGTAAGTCAAAACAATAACAGACTTACTTCAACCAAAGGATGTGTGCGAATCATGACCACTACTAGACCTGATAACCTGATAACCTACGTAATAAAATAAGCTAAGCCAATGGCAGATCTGACTAAACCATTCAGAGATTTATCGACGAAAGAAAGCACATGATTTTTTGAAGATTGACAAAAATTTGCAATTTAATATCTGAAAAAGATGTTTATCACTGCACAAAATTCCACCAATTATACTAGCAATAATCCAACAAATGTGTCCCTAGATTCAACTTTATTCGGCTTACGAGGTGTCCTTCTTAAGAAACGAGGGAATAAATAGAAACTAGTGATTTATGCATCATGATCTCTTACTTTGAGCAAAGGTATGTTCAACTCATAAAAGAGGTTTTACCATTTACTGGTTCTGCGAGAAATTTGTATATTTTCTACTTGGTTTACAGAATTTCTTTTCTTTTATAGAAACGGACTAAAAATAACTGCTGACGCTTCAAACAACTTCTGGATAAATTGAATGTTACGATCCAGTGGTTTGAAATGATACTAATAAGATTCTTATACGATATCATTTACATAGTAGGAAAAGAACTAGTAACAGTTGATACATTATCGCGTCCTCCTGTTAGTAGACCAACTAGTCAGGTAATAGAAAATAAATCTGATACAAATTTGTTTGATAATTATATAGTATTTGGATAAAGGCGTATTGCCATGGCCAAAGATGTATTATAAAAGTTAATTAGAGTATTGTGAGACAAGAAAATTTCACTGGAAGCAATGAACAACGTATTGGATTGTTATGTAATGACTGTCTTTCAAAATGGCAGGGATTACTGAACAATTTAATCGAAGATGAAAGAAAGACTGCAAGCAACTGGAATGTGGTTATACAGAAGAATGCTGAGGATACTGTCGAATGAACAGGAGAACATCGACAAGATTTTGTAGAGGAGAGAAACGAAAAGAAAACTGATACATAATATCAGGAAAACAGAGATTAAATATCTGGGACATGTATGAAGAAAGAGGGCTTTTAGAATCTGCTACGCATAGACGGATAAATAGAAAGAGAGACATGGAAATGCAACAAGTGATATACTTGATAAACTTAAACAGATTCATGGCAGAGCAAGGTTTGGGAGGTGTAGCAGTAGAAGGGCTGTTAAAAACTACAAGCCATAGGGAGTTGTGAAAGGTCATGTCCTTTTACGCCTCGAAGGGACACAGCTCCTAAACTGAATTTATATTAGTTTATACACTGAAATTTATCAGTTCAACAAAGATTTTATTGTATTTTCCAGACTCCACATTCGATCAAAATTACATGAGTATTACACAGATAGCAGGAAAGATAACTTGTTTTTTTATGTCCAAGACTAGCGATAGAATCTTTATGGGGATTCTGCATGTCATATCAAAGAAGGCAGCAGTGTGCCATATGTAAAAAAAGATAGAAAATAATCATACCAGAGCCACTCCAATACACAAAGTTACGAGACTATTTATGGAAAAAGTTTATATGAATTTATTTGAACTGAAAAGTTGTCATTGTCTTTTAATTGTTGTTCAACTCTCTAGATTAATGAAAATTTAAAATTTCAAAGAAAGTTTTGCACTAATCTATCTGAAGGACAGACAGCGCCGACAAACTTCACCAGAGTCATTTATAAGTCATGCTTCATCAATGTCTGTATTTATTAAAAGAATGGAATTCAACGATGATGTGGCTTTCACCTAGAGCCAAAGATTTAAAAATGTTCATCAACAAATTACCAAACTATAAACTTCTCATAAACTGCAGCATTAATTAAAACCTAATTCTGATGTCAGCTACTCGGAGAAAACGAGTCCAGCTGAATTGCATAGGAATAACACTAATCATTAGGAACTGATAAAGAAAAGCCAGTGTTACCAGTCACTCAGGTTACTCAAGATATTGTTCGCGTAGTTAAAACTATGATCGACTTGCATATTAAAAAACTTAAAAAAATGAATATTAAATAATGGACGGTGCCCTCTTGTTAAGAAGTGATATTTTCCATTTGCTATGAAACCAAGTATCAATGGGGAGTAGTGAGAATAATTTCATTTCTACACGGTAACATGTAATTCCATCTAATAATTTAAATTGCGTAAGGGTCTTGACGTCAATTATATATACAGTCACAATCTGATAGAAGCAATTTCTTTAATCTATGCATTTGTTTCATAGGTTTTCTCTGTTTATAAAAATATTTGCCTGAATTTGAAAACAAAAATTATTTTAATCGTTCTATTCCAAGAAAATGAAAATGATGACATTAAGTTTAAACAGGTGAAATTGTATTAGAAATTGAAAAGAAAAATTATCTAGAGGAAAATAACATGAATGAAGGCCAAAAAAATCGCATTTTATTTTTGATGTATAAATCTGACTGAAATCATATAGCGGGAATAGAAATCTGCAAAGGAGAGAATTGCGAGACGAAAGAATTAGCATAGAAAAAAACCTAAATCTCTATAGCTCTCAGTAGGGGATAGGCCATCAACGACACTTTGCCAGTGAGAAATGAGAGGGCCTTTCAGGTTACTGTAACTGGACTTAATTACAGTTAAGTGTGTTGTAAATACGCAAACTCCTCGTGTAGAGTGGTTGCAAACCAGGTCTATCGCATCTAATCTATATTACTATTTTACAGATAGCTGAAGGAATAAAGAAGGATTACTTCCTTTCGAAGAATATTTGCGCGTTAGTAAATGAAATGAATACAACTGGATATTCAAAATCGTTTCTGCACCACAACGACAAAATTCTACTTTATGGTTAATTCTCGCTGTATATGTAACTGTAAAATAATGATTCCAACATAAAAAATAGTACGGCACTAAAATTCGTAAAGCAGGGTTACGAAAGAGGAAAACTCATCAAAATGAATATCATTAATATATTTATAGAAAAAGTACATAGGAAGTTGTTCTTTATTGGTTGTAAAAGCAGCAGTATTAATGATATTTGCGCGTGTTTACCGGATGGCAAGTGGAAAAAATATTAAGATTGCTTGACTGAAAAACGTTATCTTGTAGAATTACTCTACAAGACGTCGTTTGTTTTGACTGAATAAAATTTTTTCCTTAAAATATATGTCTGCTAATGTCTTTTTAAAAAGAATATGCAAACATTGTTTTACAGACAATGTTTACACTGTCAAGGAAACCATTATATTCAAAATTGTCTCAATAGGCAATTCGAAAATCAGAAGTGTGCAGTAATTTAAGATCCAAAATATTACAAACATTAACCTATTCCATTATCGTGGTATTGGAAGCGGAAAAGGGTTAGTATTTTTTAATATATTAGATTTTATGCATATATGTATGTATCAATGTATGTAAGTAGATTGTGTTTGGTAAAAACAATATCCATTTGTGTAACTCTTTGTAAGAACGTTTACAAATACTTTGAATCAGAAAGCCTTGGAATGCGTCCGTCCGTTATCTCAGCAGAACCCCTTTAATATATTGCGAAAAGCATTCTTTCAAGCTGCACATCTCGTTTGTGCATTAATGCTCTCCTGACCCTCTGGGGCTTCTCCCAAAGAAGTCGCTTCACGATTGTTCCACCTGTCTTCGTATTTAATCGCCAAATATTAGATTTCTTTCAAGCGTGCAAATTTTATGGCCCTTCAAATGTGCTAAGGGTCAGCTTCTTACGTAGATTTGTCTTCCTCAAGACAACTTTCGTCATTAACTTACGCCACAAATGATTCGGATTTGACAGGATTATTTGGTTTTGGCTTTGTTAATATACCGACGACACAACAACTCCTTTATTCGGTGTATTTTTTGTCTTCATTGTTATTTTTGGCAAAATAATTGTAAGCCGCTCTATATTATATTCTTTCCAAACAAAATAATAGACATTTTATCATAATTATTTATAAAATATTTATCTGTAATATTTATTTTTTCATGTAATTTTCCCTTTATATATCTTTGTAAATGTCATTAAGCTCATTGTTTTTACTAAAATTAAAATATATATATATATATATATATAGTGACGGAAAAGTACGTATACTAAGTTTGTGTAATAGTTCAGACAAGATCGCGCCCTCCACAGTATTCAAAAGGCGTCTGTGACTATGTTGAGGAAACATTTCCAGTGAAATTGCTCCAGAAAATCGAGTTGATTGACCACCACGTTCAGCTGACTAGACGGCAATATATTTCTTACGGTTCGTATATATTTGAACCACACTCAATATATATATATATATATATATATATATATATATATATATATATATATATATATCTTTACAAATAGTACCAGTTTATTTCAAACTTCCATTTGTTTAAGTGATTCGTTTTTCTAAATTTCATATATATCCTCAAACTAAAGAAAGAAATGTGTTTTTCTCTAATGCTTACATAATGAACCACATCTCTTCTTCCCTAACATTTTTTTATCTTTATTAAAAAGAAAGAATATGCAATTCTTTTAAAAAGTAGTTATTATTTATTCTGTCATTTTCCTATATAATTCGAAACGCGTAATATTTCCTATGTATATCGAAACGCGTAATCAAACTTTTATTCCATTAATTGTTTTCCATGCAACAAGTTTGTGAAAAAAATGTCAGGAATTTCTGTCCAGTTTAAGCACGCACACACATACAAACACGCACGAATATATAAAGTTTCTTAATCCGATTATTTATTTTAAAATCTTCATAACAAATTTTTATACATATGTGTACTCCAAAGATAAATGAGTGTAGTTAACGGAAACTCTAGTTGTTGCTGATCGTATGATACACACACTCTCTATACGTGATATGAAAATATATAGGTTTGGCCAAAAAGACTTTTAGCTTAGTAATTATAAAATTTATATGATAAAATGAAAATATATTATGAACAACTCAACGAAAATATAGTGATAAAGATATAGGTGATGACATCTGAAATATCGTAGGTGTTTTGTGATATACTGTGACTTGATTGAATACACAAAAATAACATCATACTAAATATAAAACGAGGTTATTTGTAGGTATACCTCACAGGAATGAATGCAAATGGAAGTAAACATACTTAATAAATAGATGTTAATATGGATGTAAATAAATGGTAGTAAATAGACGGAATCAAATGGAAACAAAAATGTAGGAAACAGATGTAAATAGATGTAATTTATAGAATCAAATCGAGGAGAAAAAAGTCAGTAAACATTTGAACTAAATACATTGATGAAAATAGATTAAAAATATAAGGAGTTACATGGAAGTAAATAGATTAGAGAAAACTGAATTAAATAAATGCAAGTAAATTAATGGAAGTAATTTGTTATGAATAACTGAGCTTAAGTAGAAGTAAATAGGAAGAAATAAATATAAATACATAGAAATATACGGTTGTAAATAGATGGAAGTAAACGGGTAGAATTAAAGGGAAGTAAATGATGAAGAGTACAGGGCGAAATAAAAAGAAATAAATATAATAAATTAAATGAAATTAAACGGAGAAACCGCCAGTGGTTTGTGCTTCTATTCTTCATTAATTTTTATTTCTTTTTTCCAGTATCTATAAAATCTTTCCATACAGGAAATATAATTGAACTATTGTTGTTCTAACATGGTCACTGCAGATATTTTTATATCCAATAAAGCTACAAACACTTTCAAGGAAGGAAAATATGCAGAGACATGATTAATTTTCTTTTAGATTATCGACCTTTAATAAAGTGCGGATTAATGTTGCCGAATCTCTTTATATATATATATATATATATATATATATATATATATATATTAATTCAGATACTTCAATCCAAGGGAAAAAAGCAGGGAGGTAAATTCCAAAAAACCGATCCTAATTAATATTAAAAGTTTATTTTAATATTAAAAAATGATACAGGAAGAGAGCTCCATGTAATAAAATATTACAGAGCAAATATATATTAAAAAAGGATTAATTCAAAGATGTTGAATGGCCATTTCGATATGAAGATCCCCACGGGGAACGACACATCACCTCAGCAACAGAAAAAAACCTTTCAGAAACTGGAGAAAAATTAGTCTACTTTCCTTTTTAAATAGATTGCAAAGAAATTAAAAAATAAATAATAAAATAAAATAAAAATAAAAATAAAGGGAAAGAAAAAGAAAAGGAAAAAGAAAAAGAAAAAGATAGAATAAAATCAAATAAATAAGAAAAGAAAAAAATTGACATCGTCTGGGTTCGCAAAAAAAAAGGGGAGAATGTAACTAAAAATTAACAGACAGCCGTGTTAAATCGACGTCAGTTAAAGCAACACGGAAAAAAGGTGGTAAGAGAGATAAAAGAAGGAAGGGAGGGAAAAAGAAAGAAACTAAAGAAAAAGATTTTTTTAAATATTACAGACGCTGGACAAATTCAAAAACCTAATTTCCCCAAAACACCTATATACAAAAAATTCATATACACATAATATACATGTGTACACATACATGCACAAAAAAAAATTAAATTAAAACTAAATTTTTCTATAATTTTTTTAATATTTAAAAAAAAAATTTTAATTTTAATTTTTTTTTTTTATGTGTATGTTTGTGTGTGGATGTGCATATTTGTATATATATGTATATATATGTATTTATGTATGTGGGCTATATGTAATTTTGAAAAATTTC
>JBBBDQ010028759.1:0-27500 GCA_037127315.1 Ascarosepion bandense | reverse complement strand
CCATTATGGACACATAATGTATTATACTAAAAGCAAGCAATAATAATAATAATAATAATAATAATAATAATAATAATAATAATTATAATAATAATTATTATAATTATAATATTAATTATAATAATTATAGTAATTATAATATTATAATAATTATAGTATTATATAATAATAATAGTATTATATAATAATAGTATTATATAATAATAGTATTATATAATAATAGTATTATATAATAATTATAGTAGTATATAATAATTATAGTATAAATTATAATAATTATAGTAATTATAATAATTATAGTAATTATAATAATAATTATTATAATAATGATATTAAAAACTGAATTAAATTCACAAATGATATTAAAAACTGAATTAAATTCACAAATGATATTAAAAACTGAATTAAATTCACAAATGATATTAAAAACTGAATTAAATTCACAGAATAGAGTTATGGCCATTAATAGCCTTGCAATCCCAGTTGTCCAATATAGCTTCAACATCTTAAACTGGACTCTAAACGACATCAGGCGAATGGATGCTAAAACAAGAAAGCATCTTTCTAAGCATAGGATGCATCACCCAAAGGCTGATGTAGACCGTCTATACATACCCCGTAAAGAAGGTGGAAGGGGTCTTATTCAGCTGGAATTGTCATACAAGACAACAACTATTGGCTTACTAACATACATAGAAACAACAAAGGATTGGATGATACAATTAGTAAGGCAACATGAAGAAAGAAAGAAAAAATATTCAATAATAAAAGAAGGCAGTAAATACAAACAAGAATTACAGTTAGTAGATTCTGTAGAAAAGCAAAACAGTAGCCAAGAACCAACTATTGCGGCAAAAAATATGAAAATGAAAGCCAAAGATAAAGCTCTTGAAAAGATGAAACAGCGCTGGCAAGACAAACCTCTGCATGGCCAATATCCAGTACGTGCCAATAAATCCAATGTTGACAAAGTTAATACTCATCGATGGTTACGTGCATCTGGATTAAAGTCTGAAACTGAAGGATTTATACTTGCAGCACAAGACCAAAGTCTTTTCACGAGAAACTTTCAGGCAAATATTATGCATAATAATATGGATCCAAAATGCAGGTTTTGTGATAAACACCAAGAAACAATAGACCACCTAATCTCAGGCTGTTCTGTGCTTGCCCCAAACGAATATAAAAATCGCCACGATAGAGTTGGGCAATATTTACATTGGGCAATGTGCAAACATTATGGAAAAGCTGTAAACAAACACTGGTATGAACATCATCCAGCACCGGTTACAGAAATAGAAGATGTAACCATTCTATGGGATTACACCATCTACACAGACAGAAAAATTGAAGCAAACAGGCCAGACATTATTGTTAAAAACCAGAAGGAGAAAACTTGTCTATTAATTGATATGGCTTGTCCAGCGGATTGTAACATAGCAATCAAGGAATTTGAAAAACTGTCAAAATATAAAGACCTGGAAATTGAAATAGAAAAAATGTGGAAATTGAAAACAAGAGTTGTGCCAGTGATAGTAGGTGCACTTGGAATGATAAAAAATGGAACAAAACAACACATTGAAAGAATCCCTGGAAACCCCAGCTTAAGAGATATACAAAAAATTGTATTATTAAGTACAGCCCACACACTAAGGAAAACGTTATCTATGTAATGCTGGGGATGATAGGGAGGATAGAAAAACATGAAATGGAGTCATAACAACACGCCACTACCTGCCTTAGGTCTCCCCGCAGACTTGGTTGGTAGTGAGACCAATGCAGAAATTGAAATATGATGAAAAATGACATAATAATAATTTATAAAACAATAATACCATATAAACAATTTAATTGGTATTATTTTATAGAAAGTCTACGTATTTATTGATATATTTATTTTTATTTATCTATTGATTTAATTTACTTATTTAATTTATCTTATTCTGATAACCCTATTTTTGTCCATCGACTTTATTGAAAAAATAAATGACAGAGTGGACGAACAAATTATTACATTTTTTTTTCCCGTTGATCGACCGTTACGCCCAAGTATGTTTTTTTTCTCAACCAGCGTCTCTCTATTTGAATTTTTCCTTTTCTCAATATGAAATTCTGTTTTAATATAAAGAGGATTTTTTTTTAATGAAATTCTGTTTTATTTTAATTAATTTATCTATTTGCTCTTTAAATGAACCTAAATAAAATCATCCGTATTATATTTCCTTTAGCTGTCGATATTTCATAATTTTTTTTTTTTTTTTAACAAAATACTCTAGTATTGATGTGTTGTTTCGTTGAGCCGTTGCTAGGCCAAAGTTTTTTTTTAACCAGCGTCTTTCTCCTTGAATTCCAATCGCGTATATGTCAGATGTTGCTTGGCAGCCCATTTAGGAGAAGGAAAACTCCGAACAACAACACGCAACTCAAGGTGTTAATCGTGCCGAGGAGTGAATGGCTACTGCGTTATGAGGTCAAAAACGATCCCCTACAGGCTTCGGGACCCTGTTTGTAAAAGACCGTTACCCAACGTGCCGGGCAACTTTGGGTCGACTTTTGGACCCGTGCGTCATTCGTGGGAAAAACATGAAAAATACAAATAGAAATAAAAGTCCAGTATGGCTCTTCCAGTGGATAAACAGGGAGCCCGTCCTTCAGGAGGGAACCTACCTGAGGTCGAAAAATCTGCCATAGGAACAAACTCCTACGCAGAGAATTAATCTTCAGGTCCCCACAACCAGGATAATCCTAACGTTGGTCCTGAAAATTCACTAGCTAGATCTACAACCGTATATTTAAAGAAAGAAAAAATAAAATGGTCTCGTGAGGAGTACAAAGTCGTTATGACTGCATTTCATGAAGCGTTACTCAAACCTCAAAAAAACGTGACTCGCCAAACATATGATATTTGGCGTGAAAAAGTTGGTCAAGCAAATAGAAAGTATATTGACGAAAATAAATTAGCCAATGTACGTAGGTACATTATTCGTAATAACCGACTGACAGAGGCTGAAATCAATGAAATTAAAAGAATTGTAACAAGAAGAGACGAATCAACAAATTATGAAAAGAAACCGGAATCAGAAATAAAAAGTAATAACATCAAACAAGCCACAGGTCATAATGTAGAAACCGTGAAACACGCAAATCACTGCGAAGATAATGCTGTGAATTTAAAAGTGCTGGAAAGGTGTGATCTGAGTCAGTTAAAAGACAAAAATAAAACGAGTTCAGAACACATCGAAGATAATTATTTGACGGAAAATAAGAACAATATACAGGAAGCCAAGATAGAAATAAAAAACCATCTAAGTCAAATACAAAATATTACAATGGAGGAACGTGTACAGCTCCCAAAATTACTACCAACAAAACATAACCTCCGCACTATTAAACTCTACAATGCAGCACTGAAATCAATACTGGATGAAGACCCTCATACAAATCTTAACGAAATAATATATGCATCAGCAACAGCAGCAACAAAAAACTTAAATACAAAATAAAAACAAGGCAGACGTGAAGTTCCACCTTGGAAAAGAAAAATAGAAAAAGAAATAGAACAACGTAGAAGTGAATTATCAATGATGGATGAACTGAGTAGAGGAATAAATGTAAGAACTATGAAAAGCAGAAGAGCCGTAAAAAAATAAAACATCAAGAATGAAAATGACGTCTTATCAAATAAAGAAAAAATAAAGCAAAAAATCCAACTGAAGGCTCAAAGAATAAGACGCTATGAAAAAAGAGCAAGATTTTACAGAGAAAACAAGATTTTTCAGACTGATACAAAGAGATTTTACAGGGAAATAGGTAAAAAAAGAATTGAAGTGAGAGTATCCCCCAGAATGTAAGAAGTCACACAGTTCTGGGAAAAGATATGGGCTTGCCCTAAAGCACTTAGCAAGGAAGTACATTGGATTACTCAAGAGATAGAACGAATGAAAAATAAACCCGAACAGACATGGTCTGGAATTACAGAAGATGATGTTAAATATGCACTAAAAAAAACACACAATTGGAAATTCCCAGGCATAGTTAAAATTCCTAACTTTTGGCTATATTATTTAAATGCAGCACATAAAAAACAAGCCAAAGAACTTCAAGAAATGGTTGACGATCCCACTAAAATTCCTGCATGGATGACCAAAGGAAATACATTTCTTCTACCCAAGAATAGTGACATGAAAAAACCCGAAAAACTACAGACCAGTTACATGTTTTCCGACAACATATAAACTATTAACATCTATTTTAACAAAACAGACATATTTATTCTTAGAAAGAAATGACATGATACCGCTTGAACAAAAAGGGTGCAAACGTGGCTGTTATGGTTGTAAAGACCAATTGCTAATTAACAAAATGATCCTGGAAAACTGCTACAGTACAAAGAAAAATCTTAGTACTGCCTGGATAGACTACCGAAAAGCATTCGATAGTGTGCCACATTCCTGGATTTTAAAGACTTTAAATATATACAAGATATCGCCCGTCATCATCAATTTCATCAAACAGTGCATGTCTATATGGAAAACAACCCTTTACCTCAATCATATAAATGGAACCTATATGTCTGATGAAATAAACATCAAAAGAGGTATATTTCAAAGTGATTCTTTATCTCCCTTACTGTTCTGCATATCATTAATAGCACTAACCAGTAATAAGACAGAATGTGGTTATAAAATAGGCCAAAAGAAAATAAGCCATCTATTTTACATGGATGACTTAAAGTTATATGCTAAGAATGATAATGAACTGGAAAGTCTTCTGCAAACTGTAAAATGCTTCAGCGAAGACATTGGAATGAAATTTAATTTGAATAAATGTGCTAAAGCTACAGTTTTACGTGGATCAATACAAGAAACATCCTCAATTAGCCTAGACCCTGCTGTAACAATAAAAGAATTGAAACCAGAAGAAGCTTATAAATACCTATGTGTAAATGAGAGTGAAAACATTCACCATAAAAAAATGAAAGAAATAGTGCGTAAAGTGTACTATAGAAGGCTACGAATGATATTAAAAACTGAATTAAATTCACAGAACAGAGTTATGGCCATTAATAGCCTTGCAATCCCAATTGTCCAATATAGGTTTAACATCTTAAACTGGACTCTAAACGACATCAGGCGAATGGATGCTAAAACAAGAAAGCATCTTTCTAAGCATAAGATGCATCATCCAAAGGCTGATGTAGACCGTCTATACATACCCCGTAAAGAAGGTGGAAGAGGTCTTATTCAGCTGGAATTGTCATACAAGACAACAACTATTGGCTTACTAACATACATAGAAACAGCAAAGGATTGGATGATACAATTAGTAAGGCAACATGAAGAAAGAAAGAAAAAATATTCAATAATAAAAGAAGGCAGTAAATTCAAACAAGATTTACAGTTAGTAGATTCTGTAGAAAAGAAGAACCGAAGCCAAGAGCCGACTATTGCGGCAAAGAATATGAAAATGAAAGCCAAAGATAAAGCTCTTGAACAGATGAAACAGCGCTGGCAAGACAAACCTCTGCATGGCCAATATCCAGTACGTGCCAATAAATCGAATGTTGACAAAGTTAATACTCATCGATGGTTACGTGCATCTGGATTAAAGTCCGAAACTGAAGGCTTTATTCTTGCAGCACAAGAACAAAGTCTTTTCACGAGAAACTTTCAGGCAAATATTATGCATAATAATATGGATCCAAAATGCAGGTTTTGTGATAAACACCAAGAAACAATAGACCACCTAATCTCAGGCTGTTCTGTGCTTGCCCCAAATGAATATAAAAATCGCCACGTAGAGTTGGGCAATATTTACATTGGGCAATATGCAAACATTATGGAAAAGCTGTAGGCAAACACTGGTATGAACATCACCCAGCACCGGTTACAGAAATAGAAGATGTAACCATTCTATGGGATTACACCATCTACACAGACAGAAAAATTGAAGCAAACAGGCCAGACATTATTGTTAAAAACCAGAAGGAGAAAACTTGTCTATTAATTGATATGGCTTGCCCAGCGGATTGTAACATAGCAATCAAGGTATTTGAAAAACTGCCAAAATATAAAGACCTGGAAATTGAAATAGAAAAAATGTGGAAATTGAAAACAAGAGTTGTGCCAGTGATAGTAGGTGCACTTGGAATGATAAAAAATGGAACAAAACAACACATTGAAAGAATCCCTGGAAACCCCAGCTTAAGAGACATACAACAAATTGTCTTATTAAGTACAGCACACACACTAAGGAAAACTTTATCTATGTAATGCTGGAGATGATAGGGAAGATAGAAAAACATGAAATGGAGCCATAACAACACGCCACTACCTGCCTTAGGTCTCCCCGCAGTCTTGGTTTGTAGTGAGACCAAAGCAGTATTCGAAATATGATGAAAAATGACATAATAATAATAATCTACAATTTATACAATCACGGTTTGTCAAACTCTTTCTACGTGTATATATATATATATATATATATATATATATATATATATATATATCGCGTGACAGAGAAAGCAAGACATATATGCATACATGCAGGTGTTACTTTTTGAAAATATAATTAATCTACATCTAGTTGCAATGTTTCAAATTATGTGCTATTACCATTTTAACCCTTAGTGCTAAAATTAGGTAAATATTGTAGAAATTCTCTCAGTACCTGGATTGGCAGGCTGGCCTAGAATTCAGAATATAAAATCAACATTTGGCAAATTGAAATCGAATACAGCAATTTTGCGTCGTTGCCAAATACGTGGTCGCCAGATGCCTGAACCTGAATTTAAGTTATTTACTAAACTGAGCTTAGAACAAAACTAGAATAGGTATGTCATTCATCGAATATCCCGATAAATATAATTAATGAAATGTTTAATACTAATTTTACTTCCCAACTCCACCCGCGTGATTGAAATATTATATAAATAAATAACATTTTATCTCATTAAATATAAAAAAGAAAATTCAGACCATTTTAAAAGTCTCTGCTTTGATGATTACTGTATATATTCAGTTGTATGACGTGTTGCTTCAGATAGGTATTCATCGGTCTAAAATGTGTTTTACATTAATGTATCAACAATTGTCTGTAGACGAGAGAGGTAGCTGATATTTTAAAATGTTATTATGTTAAAATACGCTTAGACACTTAGACATGCCAAATACATTTCTTTGTTTTTTTTTTCATATTTTAATCGCTTTTGTTATTCAGTATCTTACATTGTGATGATAGACGAATTGCCAAGAAATCTGAGATTTTGTAAGTACCAGGATGAAAATCTACTATTGAGAAATACATAAAGTGCTGTAATCTTTAGAAATTAAAATGCTTCTGTCAACTTTCAAATTAATGAATTGATTTCTCTTTTAATTAAAATAGCAATTTCAAAATCTAAATTATGGTCAGACTACTTTGCGCAACTAATATTTAAGTGTGTTATTTTTTTTAATTTTTGACACAAATCTATTTTTCATATATTCATGTTTCTTGAGGTTTCTCCCGTGTTATCATTGTGCCAATTTTTACAGATAATAAAGCAAATATATTTCCATGTTTTATTATTGACTCGAGCTGTTGTAATCACGACTTGCATTATTTAGAAGTATTTTCAATATATTTAATATCAAGCTTAAATACATTTTTCTCTTGTATTTGTGAAATAAATACTAGGTAGAATACTGATTTATTCACTTGGTTTTACAGAATGGAATATATGTAAAATATACATTATATGGGAATGTACACAGATCAACATTTAAATGTCATATTTATGTCTAAATTCTGTGAAAATAGAAATGTGAATGAAATAAACAAAATAATAATTAAGGGAAATAAAAGCAATGTTTGTAGGATAAAAGAAAAAATAATGCATTGTCATGTATTTATTTATAAATGTTTATATTGCTATCTATTACGCACGAGACAATTCGAATGTTTTATCATATTAACATTGTAGTCTTATCCTCATGTTCTGCTAGTTCTTTCTATGGGAAACTTAACATACGTGAATAGTTCAATTTCTTTATTTTACGCATCCATACAAATGACTATGTTATTATGGGTATGGATATTTTATAGAGACACCAGCTAAAGAGATTATCAATCAAGGCTAAAAATCTTCTCTCTATATAATATGCGGGCTTTTGTGAGTTATTTCTAGCATCTCATCTTCCAGATTTAGAAGTGCTGCCTCGAAACAATTTTCTTGCATAGAGCCGTTGGGTATGTTAATTCTTTTCCAAAAAATTTCCTAATCTAACTTCATCACTACTCAAGTAAACAACTTAAATAATCTTAACACAGAATAAACATTTTCCAAAACTTTAAATAAAATTCCTGATGCTTTTGTAGATAATCTTTAAGGCTAAAACAAAACATTCAAAGTTTTCGTAACTATTGATCCTTAAATTTCTACTGCTGATTTTTCTTTCAATGTTTATCGCTGAGAACATAAAACAACCGACAAGTTAAGATCACTGTTGCACTAGAAAATATTGTTTTCTTTTTCATAAATTTTTACCCTAACCATGCACCGATAGGCACTCAATATTTACGTTTATTCAATAAGAATATTAGAAAAGTAAAAGGCGGAAATGATTGCAGATTATTAGAATGTTTAAGGTAGATTACGCTTGATCCAAAAATATACGACGATAATACTTAAGTGATCTACCTGGAGTCATTCTATTTATGTAATGGTAATCGGGCAAATTCATTTTTAGTAGAAACTACTTATTATTTGTTATATAAATGGAAATACGGAGATTTAAACATTTTTGCGTGGCACATCTGTTGCAAAATTATAAGAACTGATGCAAATTAGGAATGTTTCTCTCGGAACATTTTTCTTGAACATAGCTATTGTGAAGTGATAAAGGAATGATGATTCTCTGTGTGAAATATGCTGCTAAATTACAAATATTTTATCACGTACAAAGTAGGACAAAGATTATTATTTGAATGGGAAAAGCTGTTGTTTGCAAAGTACATTTGTAGAAAAGACGACATTCTTTGTTGGTAACGAAATCAAAATAACTCGCTTTTCTTGATTGTTTATTAAATTATTAATTTTTGGGTGCCATTGTGAAATTTAATTCTTAGCAAAAGAAAAATGTTTGGCTCTGTACTTAAGAAAAACTATTTTAAATATTGCAAATGTCCCGAATCACTGTGAATTATTTTATAACCAATGAAATTAGAGTGATTTAGGAAACTGAGAGGAAGTAAAAAGAGCGTGTCAAAACATTATTTGATATAGATAGAGAAAGAATAGTGAACAATTCTTACAGGGAAAAGAAGGCAGAAAACGCCCAAACCTCTATGATAAAGAAAGGGAAAATTTAAGTCGATGATCAGACATAACTATCGTAGTGATATACATTCTCACCTCATCTCCTTTTCGCGGGTTATTTTCCATTATCACATTATCTTTGACTTAGAACACTTGCTGTCATAAAAAAAGACAGCATCAACAATGAAACACTCCAACAGAATCTTAAACATTGCGTCAATAATTACAATTATCCTTTATCGCTTTTTTCTCTTTATTTATTTGCTGGCCGCCAAAGGAAAAAAAAAGGACCGAAGATGTTAGTACAACAAACAAACTCTGAATTTTTGTAACATTTTACTTCTAATTTTCTTAAAAACAGTTCCACAATTAGGAAATTTTGCTTGCTGGAATTTGATTTTATAGTGTTCTATAAATAAATTTCAACTTATTCATATAAACGAAACCGTTTTTTATGCTTTCAGGCTTCTGATATGGAGTAAATTGTAGCGAGTTCTACTATATTTTACACAAGGCTAATATAATATTCAATCTCGTTCTCCCTATATTAATTCCTTCAAACTTTTACATTACATAAAAACAATTTTGGAAGAATCCTTCAGAAGCGATTGCTAAGAAGTAGAGTCTGTCGTTTTCAAATATTTAGCAGAGTGAATTGTGTCATTTTATCCCTAATCATTCAGATTTTGCCAAATTGAATATCGTATGGGGCACATTAAAACGCATGCGCAATATTTAAAAAAGGCGCTGATTTGCACTATATATTGTCTTGGCAAAATAGTCTTTCTTACAAGGAAGAAGATATTTTAAAAAAATATGGACCTGATTTATATTATATTTGATTTAATAGTTTTACATTAATATTGTTCTTGAATTTATTTCCATGCATGAATAATGCATTTAATGTTTTCGTATAAATTATCAAGGGACATAACTCGTCGGCTAAGATAAGAGTATTCGATTCACAGACGAATGGTAGATTTATAAATGCGCAAAATTGAGTGAGACATGAAAAGATTTCTGACGAAACAGTATGATCCAATCTTCCTAACGATAGATGCAGCTTAAGATTAGATGTAGTCGTTATATATATATATATATATATATATATATATATATATATATATATATATATTGCATGTCTACAGAAAATATGTTATTCTAATTGGTGTTGATTAATGCTCCAAATATTCACTATTCATTTCAGAATAATTTTAAATTCCCTTCCAATTTATATAAAAGCTTTCAAATATGCCAAGTTGAAAATTATGTATACGGTTGAAAATTATATTTATCGAGAAATTCATGAATAATGTACAAGTTTTAAAAAGATTATGATCAGATAATCTTTCAGGATATTTGACACGTTAACATTTTATAAAAAAACGTAATAGTACAGATTAGAAAAAAACACATTTATTTTACATATATACGTCTATCACAACAAGGCAGAACTAAAATAAAATAAATAACGGGAGGTTTAATTCACAGATTTTGAATATTTTCAGTTTAGAAATAAGTTTTGCATAGGCAGTAAAATGATTTCAGTAAGCAAGTCGATTGTAAAACAACTCATGGAAACATTTGAAACTATTATTTAAAGAATACTTCATAGTAAATTTTGTTTAAAGTCACAAATAGAGATTTCTAGTGAATGCATGAACAAGAATACATTTCTGAAAATTATATCTTCTGATTTTCTAAACGGTGGCTGAAACGTTTTAATGTCATGCGCTAAGTAAGATGTTACTTTCTTCTCTGTCCTATAATCACTCATTTAATTGCCGGAAGTTAAACTTAATAAGGAAGCCATATGGATTCCATAGCATGACTGACTATGACAAATAGAATCTTTTCGTATCTTAATTGAAAAGTAATATACTACAAACCGTGGAAATACAATGCTTATTTTAAGGCACAAATGTGGAGACCAGATACTTTGAAATTTGTTTCAATTTAAAAAGGTAGTTTGTTTTATTTGGCTGGAATCATGAAAAGGTTGTACAGTCGAGATATTTTAGCAGAAGATTTGAATGACTTCGCCAGATAGCGTTTTTGAAAATCATCTTTCATTTTCAAATATTCTAAGGATGATAATCATGAAATGACATTGATTAGTGGATAGAATACTTCAAATCAATGTTTTATATTGAAACCACTAATGATTCAGAACAAAAAACAGACAGAAATTAAAGTTAACATTTTTCAAAAGCAACATTGAGCTTTAATGATATTAGAAATGTTCATTTCCAGACAGTCAATATATAATCCATTATTTACTAATCAGTGTGGATGGTTACAACTTCCTCCTCTTCTATTGCCGAGTTCATTTCGGTTATAACGATCATGGCACTCAACAATATCATGACCTCATTAACTCTTTATATATTTTGTCATTTTTGTTATTTCTCCTAAAATTTGTTCCAGCTTTTGTTCGTTACAAAGGTTATGGGTTTTCTCTCGCTGTCTTTTTTGACGAGGTAGAAAATTGTCAAGTGCTATTATCTCATTGCTTACCTTACATATATCAAATGTTGCTTCTTGATGTTAATAAAAGTATCCATTTTGTTTCATTTTTATCTAACAACTCTTCATCCTGAAAAAGTCATATTACGTATATGGCATTTTCAAAATCCTTCGTTAGATCCACAGGTCTGTTGCTTCACATCTTTGTTTCATCTGGGAGGTGAGTCTCTAGAATTCACGGTCTTTTCGGGTGAGTGATATTTCATAGCTTTTCTGTACACTTTTCTTTGTAATTAACTATTAAATATTTTAAGTATGTTAATAGTTTGATTACATATGTAGTCTTACCGTGATCTGTCATTTGTTTCTGTATTTGTAAATAAATTTTCAATTTTGAAATATTTCATCTTGTGTCTATTTCGATGGGACCCTTTATCGCTTACATTTCTGACTGAACACCGAGAAATAATTCCACAATATTTATTTTTTGTGAAATGGAGTCTCACCTATACACTATATATAAACGCATATTGTAAGTGTTGTTATAATGGTCTTTGAAAGCATGTTATCATTAAACAAAAAATGTCATGTGTCGAAGCAGAACCGCTCCTCTTCGTGTGATATTTTGAACTGAAACATCGAGCACTCTATACAAGCAAATGATTGAACAGTGGGTTTTAATCTACGTGTTATTTTCTTTTCTCTGATATATATATATATATATATATATATATATATATATAATGATAATTATTGATTACATAGTTTTTTTTTTATGATGATTAAAACAGACAAGTACCAAAGTGCATTAAAAAGTGTTAAATACAATAATATTGTAGAATATTCTCAAACAAAAATGGACAACTGAATGAAAGAAGAGAAATTATGACTACGTGTATGTATGCCATAAAACACCTCTAAGGATCATACAATCAAGATAAAAATATTATAAATTCTTGAAGTTTTAAGAATTGCTCGTGCAAACTTTCTCCGATACGACAACGCTCACTAAAATCTCTGTTTTGTGCGCGTTTTTTTTAAACTGTGGAATCAGTTATTGCATTTAACCTGAAGAAGGTACATGGTAGAAACCATTGCGTAATATATATATATATATATATATATATATATATATATATATATATATAAATTCGTTATCCACATACCAGCATGTTTCGTTTATCACAGCTCAACATTGTGGCTAGACATATATATTTAATTGCAAGAATCTGCACATGAAGAAAATGAAACTCCGGGCCGAAAAACTGATAAAGACAAAGCCTGAGGAGTGAGAACACCATAATAATGCTTTCACGAGACTTCAAGTTCGACATGACTCAGCACAGTAATTTTGAGAACGTTTTCTACATTAATCTTATATATATATATATATATATATATATATATATATATATATATATGAGACAGAGAGATAGGAGGGAGGGAAAGAGTATATCTATATGTATTTTTATGTAGAAAACGTTATGATATGTAAGTGTATTTACACATATCTCAGGGGAAAAATATTGAATCAGGCATATTTAAATCTATTTTTGACCATGTGTTCCTTGTTTTAAGTATTTTACATTGTTTCTTCTTTTCTGACATTTGACATTTTTATTTTTTTCTCATACGTTTACCTGCCTTAGAGCTTGGGGAACAAACATCTGCTACACATTTGCTGTTAAGCAACACAATACAAATATTTAATTCTCATGACGTTTTATCAGAAAAAAGTTTGATATTTTTTTCACTTTAAGCGAACATATTCGAATAATTCATTTTTTTAATTTCGCATGTATTTCAATATATTTATATCTTGATTATCAATAATATATATGAAGTTATAATTTTTATTTTTATTTATACGAATTGATCTGAAATATATCTTCATTATTTCCACCATGACAATATTCGCCAAAAATATGGCTACTTTCTGCTATTGTTTCAAAATAAGAAAAATATTTTCTTTATTCTGACCTTAATGCTGGAACATGTTTGACCTTTTATTTATTGTAAAGAAAAAAATTATTTGCTTGCTATGTTCAAGGAAATTACCCATCAATGTATTCCTGTTTTTCGTTTTCATCTAAAAGAATATATGATCACCTTGTTATATATATATATATATATATATATATATATATATATATATATATATATATATATATATATATAATAAGGTGATCATATATTCTTTATATATATATATATATATATATATATATTCAAGGACACAGAAGGTTTTTATCTCTTATTGTTCATGTGGTCCCATTAACAAGGCTCGTGACGTCATTTCATTTTGAGACCAAACCTCTATTCACATTTTTGCAGCTAACAAAACCGAGGAAAAAGGTTGTTTCATTTGTCTAAGATTTTAGCACGGACAAATTTTTCCTGTCAGTATGTTCCCCTAGAACATAAAAATACTGACATCGCGTGGGGACACAAATGAAGCCTGCCTCGTCCCTTTGTGATAAAGATGTATTCCGCCCATCCAAAACTGGAATCATGATAATGACCGAACAGAGGTATCTTCAATTTAAAACGATTTTTTCTCTTTGCGTTTAATACATATGTATTTCACTCACCTTTAGAAAATTGTTTATATATATATATATATATATATATATATATATATATATATATTATTTGTGCATCTTATATTGGTCTATTTTCGAACAGCATTGATTCATTTATTTCACGTGTACGTTACGCTTTATGGTTATATTTTAAATCATCTTATTAGTTTCTAACTTTCAAGAGAATAGGAATAATATTTATTCTTCATTAAAGAGAAATATATATATATATATATATATATATATATATATATATTAAAGAATATTTTCAAAATTCAAAGGTGTCTTATACACATTTCGACATGGGATCTCTAACAGAGATTCCACGTCATCTCAGCGACATTGTTTTGTTCCAAATGGAGAAGACCCTGGGGTTAAAGGGGAGGAGCAAGGTTAACCCTGTCTTTCTCTTGTCTCTATACTCTCTGTAATCTCCGCCACTCCCAGGTCTGTACTGTTCTGTTTTGTTTAACCTAATTCCCCAACTAAAAAAAAATCCCTCTTCCTTGACCTTAAGGGAACTCTCAATTCTTGACCGTTGTTAAATTGCCCCTCCTCCTAACCCACCCAACCCAACCCCCAAAACTGGAGGACCGGTGGACCATTCTTGGTCCTTACGTTTACAGCACCTGGTATTCCCAAATGATCACCTATTTAAGGATCGGTGTTGCTTAACTTCGGTGATCGGATGGGAACTGGTGTATTTAACACGATATAGACGTAGACAATTAATACGTTACCGAAGGTTAATTGTGAGTAAGTAAAGGCAAAGAATTCAACTAGAATTTGAAACCAACTCTCCGTTTTCTCATTACAAACAAATATCCACTGCACCAAAAGGCACCGATGTTAACAGATTACTAAAAATCATTTGAAATATTCAATATTTGCATCAACTGTCATGAATCGTTCATGTAACACGCAGATAAAATAATGACATAATCAAGATTTGACATTTCACGATGCATCAAAAAATATGTTAGCAGAAATGTTCCATAAACGAAATTGCTATAACATATACTGTGTACGAGTAGACTATGTACCTGAAAAGCTGCTAACAGTGAAATATTTTATATATTTCAACTGAGAGTAGCATTAATTCTTTACTCAATAAATTCTGTGAATTTTATCGTAACAGTCGTTAAAATCTTCATTAGTATTACATAAACTGTTTGGTGAGGTTTGGAAAAGAGTAACATGCTTTATTTTACATATTAAATACAATATGCAAGTGGTAGGCAGTTGCTGCCTCGCCAGTATTTTATGCTTTGTTTTTATTCAGTTACATATTTCAACGAGGGAAGCTGACAATATTGGTATTATAAGAGAAACTGTCACTTTCTTAGAGATTTTATTAATATAAAATGAACTGAGGAATTACAAATAATCACAAGAAAGGGCATGAGGACAAAAAGAGAAAATGGTGGAAAATACAAGATAAATTTAAAACATTTTCTTTTCATTTTACTACGAAGAATTTACAAAAATTACACGTCCCGAGGTACATAAAAATATATAATCTGAAAATATTAAAAACATTAAACTTTACGTCCTCCAAACATATTCTCCCATAAGGTCTCTTTAGTGAAGTTTTGTTATCTTATATTCAGTATTGTAAATCTATCAGGTCACCGGAGTCGCAACATTTGTAAATGGTTCATATATACAAAAAATCTATCATTAATTTCTTTTATGTTCCAAACGAAGATTTCCAGTTGTTCAAACCTTGCTGAGATTTTCAAAGGCATTTTTTTTTTTATCTTACCGCATGTTTGGATGTTAGTGTCACAGATTCAATTATTTAAATTGTGGCATTTATTTTATTTTGGTATCGCCAATTTGTAATTTTTATGTTTGATTTGTCTTACTTCGAATAACCATGCATTCTGACAATTTGTAATTTGTATTTTGTAATATCCTTTCAATAATATTCACAACATTCATGCTTCTTTTGTTTTCTATCAACATTGTGTCGTCTGCATATCTTAATTAATATTTTTTCCCCGCTGTGACTTCTAATTATCTCATAAAAGATTTACAGTGTAAGATAAATAGGTCTAATGCGACGATATATGCTTCGTTTACACACTATTTTCACGTCTACTGAACAGGTGAAGAGGCTCATCTCTGGTTTCCGGTTTTTCTCTTTTCCAATCTTTTCACTCTTTTTTATTTTATTTTATTTTATTTTTTTCAATTGGAGTAGATAGACTAAACTATCGCCCGGTTCACACTCTACCCTCGTCTTTTGAACATTTGAAGAGGCTCATCACTTGTTTTCTGTTTAGGATGTGGTTGCCGGTTTTTCTTTTTTCCAATCTTTTCACTCTTTTTTTTTTATTTCATTTTATTTTTTTTCAATTGGAGTAGATAGACTAAACTATCGCCCTGTTCGCACTCCACCCACGCCTATTGAACAGGTGAAGAGGCTCACCCCTTGTTTCCTGTTTAGGATGTGGTTTCCGGTTTTTCTCTTTTCTAAACTTTTCACTCTTTTCTTTTCTTTTCTTTTTTTTTCAATTGGAGTAGATAAACTGAACTATCGCCCGGTTCACACTCCACCCACGTCTATTGAACAGGTGAAGAGGCTCATCCCTTATTTCCTGTTTAGGATGTGGTTTCCGGTTATCTCTTTTTCAATCTTTTCACTGTTACGTAGCCCCCTGCGCATCAGTGGCGTTTTCGCCTTGCTTGGGGTGATGTGATTAAAAAAAAATCATTTTAATTCATATTTTAAAAATTTATAATAAAATTTAATATAGCTATATCCTATAACTAATCATAGTGCGATCACGAAAGGTATTTGTAGAAATGTCGATATTTCTGTCTTTCACTCTACTTAGCTGACTCATGCTCTCTCTTTTTTGTCTCTGCTTTTCTCTTTGTATCACTCACAGCCACAAAGTTATTTCTTTGCAAAATTTTTCTTAGCTCGTGTGTGAAAATATTTTGGGAGAACGTAATATTTAATGCGTTTAATATTTTCAGACAGCATATTTTCACATGCTTCAGTGCGCATTTTTGATGTGAATTATTAGCAATAAAATGAAAATATAATGTTTTATATTTCTCTTGCTCTTTTCACTGTTCTTTACGTATCACCGAATACAGATTTTGCCCACATGCCCTTCCTTCTGATGACATTATGCTTTAGCTTATTCTTATTCTGTCCATTCTATGTTCAGCAATCTTTTGTATGTTCATTGCAAATGGATTTCTTTGAAAATACACCGTTTTCATTAGCGAATTCCGTCTTTTTCATTAAGCAGACTATGTCTCTTGCGAGTACACGATTCAGTGGACAGTAAAAATTTCAGGAATTCCTGGTAATGTTTCCGTTGAATGCCAAATCTTTGGGGGTTTCTGAAGCACTCTTGGGCAATTATTCGCGGTTGAATCTCACCGCAACGAGATTTTCTTCGAGCCATTCTCCTCCACTCGCTTTACCTTGGATATGCCAGCAAATAGTATATGCAGCATTTGCATTAAAGTGTTCAGCAAAACATTATTCATTTTATTCTATTTAATGCAGTCACGTGTATTTCTGACATTATGCCATAGGAAATTCCTCTAATGAAATAGATGTTTGTGACCAAATTTAAAGAAATCATATGTGAATGAATGTTAAATTTTGATATAACTTTCAATATTTTGCGATGATGCAGGGGTTAGCTTGTAATTCATGTAAGTATATGTTTTCTGCATGTATGCAATAGAATCTAAGCCATATCCGAGAAAAATATAAAAAACATACGGACAGTAATAAATAATATATACATGAAAACTAAATTTCTACGCTGAATTTTTGAAGATTTGTCTATATATATATATATATATATATATCACATTTATTATTCATATTTTTTTAACAAAATTAGAAAATTAGGTATTAAAATGTAAAAGTTGTTTGAAATGTTTAAGAAATGGCCTGCAAAACAGTCTGTTGAATTTTATAAACGTCTTGAAAAGACTTGAATCAGAATCAAAGTGCGGTTTCTGTTGTTTTCCATGTAAGGGGACTAATCCAAAACAGTTGTTAACTTCTAAAATAAATACGACCCCTATGGAAACTTGTTTTAATATCTATGGAACATCGTACTTAAATGTTTACAAAAAAGAATAATAATTATTTATAAATATAAGGGTTGAAAAAATTTTTATTAAGTTTTTTATTTTCGATAGGCAATAAAATCATAAATTCTTAACTTAAAATAGTAAAACAGGTCTTAAAAGAGTTTTAAAATATTTTCAAAAGTTTATGAATTATAATAATAATAATAATAAAAAAATGAAAACTATTAATTTAAAATTTTATTAGTAATTGAAAAAATGTTTTTTTTCCTCAGACTATAATGACCTTAATTATTATTATTTATTTCAGCATTTAAAAGCTTATCAAATTAGATTAGATTTTTATTGCATTTTTTTACTTGGAGTATAGGTTTTGACATTGCCAAATAATTTTAAATGAAACATATGATTTATATTCCCCGATGTGTTCTGCGTTCAACAAATAAAAACGTTAAATTGCAGAAAATTAAAATTCATCAAAATTTCAAGAATTAACGTTAAAGGGGATTAACATAAAAACTTTTTTTCATAAAAATTTCAAAAAAAAAAAAATTTCAAAAATAATTCTATTCATTTGTAAATAGGTACTGAAAGTTCCATTAGAATCCGACAATTAGTTGTTTTTTGCGAGAATTTCCAATTTAATGTGTTTGTCAGCGAAAAAGTGAGTTACGTAAAAAATTAAGTGATCGATTGTAAACAGTCTTAGGATTTCTGCAGTACTAACTCAAATAAAAAAAAAAATCAGCAATAATTTCGAACACGTTAAAAATGATTGAAAACATTTATGAAATAAATAAAAAATACTTTGATCTTTTCTCTTAATAATATTTGAAATATTTTGAGTAAAAATGTTATTTTGAGAAGTTTTGGCCCATTTTAATCCATACTTTGCTTGTTTTTTGTGATGTAATGGAGTTAACTAATATATAATATCATTATGAATTATAATATAGCCTAGTTTGCTTTATTCGTGTTTTTCATAAGTTATATATATACCGGCTACTGATGTGTTTTTACATTGTATATAACACGCTAAATTCCTCCTTCCTCTACCGAGTGCCCATAGCTCAAACGTAGAATCGCAGACTGATGTCAATTCATTTTCAATCCTGGCTAAAAGCAATTGAATGTCTACCCGTAATGATGAGCTGGGATACTGCAAAACAGATCTATCTCCCTGTGGCGATATATAGTCAGGCAAATATAGATCTGCTTTATATGTGTGTGCGTATATTTATATAATAATAATAATAATACACACATATATATATATATATATATATATATATATATATATATATATATATTATGTGTGTGTATGTATGGGTGTCTGTATATGTATATGTTTGTGTTTATAGACATGTATATAGTTTTAATGAAAGTCAAAGAGGAATTTTTTATATAATTTTAATGTGATATTTGGGTTTTTTCTTTTTTTAAATTTCATAAAATTGTCCAGTGATATTTTCTTTCGATCACATTTGTCTATATTTCTGGATATTATTATTATTTTTTCTTGTAACTGAGTTAAAATTATATAAATAGTAATAAATCCGATGAAAAATTTGGATATTATTCCTACTAGATCAGAGTAATATTAGATTTAATATTAAAAATGTTTAAATAGACAGAGAAAATACTTATTCCGCATATGATTTCAACTTACTACATTTAAAGGATTGCCATTTCAGCGAGTTTTTTAACTCGTCCCTTAAAAATCATGCAAAAGATGACGTGAATAAACATTTATGTGACTTGTAGAGAAAGTTTAGACAAACTGAACGAAACAACATGAAGCGGAGAATGTTTAAGTTGTAAATTTTCTGTGTAAATATAGGTGACAGAAGATGGAAGGGAACATGTCAGACGAAATGTTTGGGAATTCAAGGTTATATATGTCCTTAAATTTAATCGTGTGAATAAACATAAGTTCTAAACATCATCATGTAAATTTTGGTTAATAAATAATATAAAATTTAAATTTCAAAATAAATAAACAGGATGTCCATTAAAACAGGGTAAATGAATTAAATTTAAATTCATGGCTTAGAGAAATACGGTGAAATAAAAGAAGGCATTAAGAGTAGTAGTTAATCCCATATTAAGTACATTTAAAAGTACTTTTTTATTGACACTTGCTAACCAATTTATTTCTCAGATTAAAAAAAAATAATGATATTTTAAACGGTTTAAAGGGACACTTTTTTCCTGAATTCATCTCTGGCCCGGGAAAAAAGGACAAGTGAAACGGGTGTCTATAGACCTTTACAATGCGACTGTGCGCAACAAAGAAAGGATTATTTTTGGGATCTGGAATATCAGGACACTCACTAACTGAGGTCAACTAGATAATGTCAACTATGAAACGGACGGAATGAAGATTTATTTTCTGGACATATGCGAAAACAGATGGCCAAACAAGGGGTTACTTCAGCAGCGACAACCACAAAATAATATACGCAAGAGGCAAAAGTAACGAAAAAAGTCGGCTTAATACGAGAAAATAAAATGAAGAATTGCGTTCAGGGATTCTGCCAGCTTTCAAAGAAAGTCCTCTTTGTTAAACTGAGAGGAAGATTCTTCAACATATCTATTATAATAGTTTATGCACCAACAGCGATAAGTATTGAGAAAGTAATAGAAGCATTCTAATCAATACTGGACAATGCTAAGACTCAGTGTAAAAGCCTAGTAATTAGGAATGCAAAAACACAACAAACGAATTGAAAAATGAGTTCATTGGTGCACAGCAAATGACAAAGTATTAACAAACCCCTAGTTACAAGAACATCCACCACGTCTATGGACATGAAAAAGCCCAGAAGGCAGCACTAAAAACTAAATATTAAACACCATCTATGGAAATAATATTAGATATCCAAAGAATATTGTCCATTCGCAGATAAGTGTAAATTTAAAAATAAATTCTAAGAACGTTAATATTTTTGCCTAAATTAACAGTAAGAAATCATGATATCTACATCAGGATTTCAACAGTGTAATACATGCAATGATATTACTTCCATAGACACACCTTTATTGAACAAAATAAAATTTCAAACAGTTCTTTCCCGAAGACATTGAGAAATGAACAAAGAATGTCAGATAATATATCAATATATCGCAGAAATAAATCATTTCATGGAATAGGAAATAGATATGACATGATATTTCAGAAAATTTGTCACCTTAAAACACATAAATAACACTAATTTATTAAAAACAAATATAAATAAATTAATACAAGCAAACACAGAAATAATTATGTGCTGAAATATTTAAACCCTGACCTAATCGACACAAATTTTAACAATTTTATCGAATTATTACTTTATTTATATATGTTAATTTTATTATATTTATATATTTATTTCTTATTATTTTTTATTATATATATATATATATATATATATATATATATATATTATGTATTATTATAGATTTTATAATATATATTTTTTTCTTCTACGTATTGTCAAAGACTTCTTGTTCAGAAATTAAAAAAGCTGCACAAAATAAATTAAATAAATCAAATTTATCCCTATATAGCATCCGTAAATTAGGCCCCCATATATTTATTTTAAATTTCCTTTTCAAGTTCGGTATGAATTAAATGAAATGATAGAGTTAATTAATAATAAAGTTGGCATTCAATATAATGAATAACAAACTTAAACAAGGCTAGTCCCATTAAAAAAAAAAAACTAGAAACGATCAGTTCATATTACGCACTTGATGATTGTTTTGTTCATCAAAATTCTAGTCCCGCATCAGACAAAAGATATATATGTAACACTCATGAGACTGACCATGGAAATGAGAGAAAACTTTTGGAAATACAATTTCAGGAAAACTTCAAATACCTTAACACCAGCCAATGCAAAACCGTTTAAAATTCTGGAATAAATAAAGAAAACTTTTAATAAAAAAACATTAATGAAATATTTTCCTTAATTTTTGAAGTTTTTTTACATGTTATTTTATTGGCTAGGTATAAGAAATATAATATCCTTCCAAGCTTTTGAATCAATTCTATGGTCATTATATATATATATATATATATATATATATATATACCAATGATTTATTTTAATAGCTAAAGTTTTATTTACATTATTCATTTATAATATTCGATGCAAAAATTAAGTCTTCTGTGTATTTCTATTTCAACGTCCAATAAATACCGGTCATGTCTATATAACAAGAACTGTCTGCATACATTTCATTTATTCATTTATCCTTTCCATCAAAGTCTTTATAAAGTTCAATATTAGTTTAAATACCTTTAGTTTAGTAATCATCTCTTGTCTGATACAACGTTAAAAATACGTTGTGTTTAGTTTTTAGTCTTTCTTTATTTAATTTCTTTCGTTTTTTTTCAGTCGTTTTTTTTTTTTTACAAAAATGAATAAAACATATACTGCAATGTGTGTGATGAACCCAGTTGCGTTAATTTTGTTTACATTCATTTTTTCACCTGCGTAAAAATGTAGTTCATCTTTGCCACTTCCGATTCATTCTTCAAGTTCTCTCATATGCTTACATTCATAACCGATTTCAGCTGCGTCCTTGAGAAAAAATCGTCATTATCTCTACTTTGAAGAATAATATAATCAGAAAAGTACGTTTAAGATTAATTTTTTAAAATATTTTTCTTTCTTTATGCTCTCTCACAATTTTTTTGTTTTTCTCAGTTTTCTTTATTTTATTATTATTCCTTTCTTCTTATCTATCTGCATAGTAAGATATATCAAAGACACTCTGAATTAAATCACATCTAAAATAATTTTGTTTAAAATCAGTTATATATATATATATATATATATATATATATATATATATATATTGAGAGAGAGAGAAAGATAGAGAGACAGAGAGAGAAGCAGAGACAAAGAAGTGTGATAACAGAATTAATGACTTTCAGTGAAGTACTTTTAGAAATTCATTTTATTCAAACAGTCTTTAACATATTGTGCTAAAGATCAGAGATGGTGATAGGGTTATTTAATAGAAATAATATAAAAAAAAATCACTTAACAGCCCCTGCCAACACAATTCATCCGGATTTTCCAGATTTTTATCATACGCTCAAGAGATGTCGAAGTCAGCTTCACAGAAGTGTCCAATTTGATTAAGGGACACGTTTATCTGCATATATATATATATATATATATATATATATATATATATATATATATATATGACAAGAATGTTTTCATTTTATACGTTTCGTTCTTTTGGACATAAGCAGACTTAATTTATGCATTTATGCACAAGGTACTGCGTAATATCTCTGCACGGATGAGAGACAATGGATTTTAAATTTAATCATTAACTCACTTTAAAAGTGCTTTAGCTGTTTCCATTCAGATATTCTTTCATTTAGGCTACATCACTTTTGTAATTATATATTATAACAATGATGAATTAATTATTTATTGAAGAATCAATCATAATTTTTCTAAATATGTTTTTATATTTAATATGTTTTTATAAAATATATCATTCAACTGATTTTCTATATATTTGGTATATAATTCCTATAAAATATATATATATTACAGCATTTACTGGCGACTCTGTTCATTGATCAATCTGTATATATTTTAACATATATACATACTTATAGTTCGCAAACCAAAATGAATCTCTTCTATTTTCAAAATGCCTAACATGACCCTTAGACATCTTTTGTTTTTATGTTGGACATGTTTCGAATATAGTGAACACCTTTCTTAATTGTCGCTTTAATGAATTGGCAATCAGCATAATTGCACTGCATTGTCCCATTCATCATTCTTTTACTAGAGATGTTTAGAAAGCTGTTAAAAATTATCCCATTTGTATGGTAATTATCGTTCGCTAATGGAGGCTCAACGAAACAATGCATCAGGACGAGAGCCTCTAAGTGAAATTAATTGGCACAGAATTTTTTAATATGCAGATGACATTATACTCGTCTTCGAATGTTGAAATATTCGCAAATATATTTCGATGAAAATGCAGTGCTCTAAATTCGGATAATTTTTATTTTTTAACAACAGAAACTCATGCAAATTATCAATGGCATTTAGAATCAATTTTACAACCGGAGTGTCCGGCGATACTTTAAAATTATGAGAACTTCTTAAATGATCACGAAAAGTATTGGTACGGAAAATGTTATACATTTCGAGTGTAAAATATGTAGTTCCACGAGGAAAATTCTATGAATTCATAAACCGGCCTATGAAATTTACAGTTTATAATTAGCAATCCTCAAGCAGTCGGAAAATATGACGAAAAAGTATGTATATTTATCTACACGGCTGGGTTCAAGATGGTTAAAGATTGAAGTTGTTAACACCAGGTAAACTCGCTCAGAGTGAGAGTCGATATGAAAAAGAAAGGTATGAAAAGAAAAAAACATACAGGAATGACTTTAAAATATAGAAAAAATGCTTAATGTTAATATGAGAAAACTCGGCACAGCACATGTCCCGCGCTGTTTCCTCTCTGACATCTTCACTCTGACCGTCTTCTAGCTGTCATTCCTTATGACGTGTTCTAGAAATTGTAACTTCCTCATCATGGTATTAAAATTCTATTCTATCTCAAACGTTCTCGTACACTCCAATTTTAGACCCATGTTATACTCAACATACTTCTGTAGAACCACATTTCTGCTGGTTTTATTAGAATATAATCTAGCAATCGCTGCTATTAAAGGCGGACGAAACTCGCGTAGATTTTCAACATTATCTTCTTTTCTTCAACGAAGATTTTATGTATCTTAATAGATGTTTAACTTGTGGATTTTGTCTGTACTAATCCTAGTACGTTTTGGTGTCTAAGTTTCGCAGTTTCCGCCATCTCTTATTATCCATCTCGGATAGTCATATTACTGTAGCCGCTTTATTTTAGTATCCTCGACTCATAATTTTAGATTGAATTCCTCGTTTAGCTGTTGACCATGCATTGCCTTCTTGTAATTTTTTGTCATGCCTTTCTACTAACATTTTTACATACACTCCCGACGAATATTTTAGTTTAATTTCCGTTTCAACACTGTGCTCAGCATACATTAACACGTCAATAAGTCTCAGGCCTGACATATAGATTGCGCAACTAATAAAAAGGAAGTAATAACCTTCAACTTTTTGGAGGGACCAACCTTCAAATGACACGTAAATAACGTGGGCCAAATCGGATAATAATTTTACAAATTACAAATACTTAAGAGAAAGCTACAGTTCCAAAATTTTTGAACAATGAAAAAATCTGAATTTCGTGCGTTTATAAAGCATTGCTTTCTGATAGAAAAATACGGTTAAAGCAAGTATCGCCTGATAAATGTTATTCAGATTCAGCTCTGTCGGGAGCAACGGCTGAGAGGTGGCATGCTGACTTTAAACGCTGTTGTGCATACACGAATATTGCTGAACGCGTAGGTCATACCAAATGGGCAATTGTCCCGAAAAACAACAACAAAAATATCCTTTTGGCCGATCAGAATTTGATGCTGCATGAGATATCAGAGGAATTGACCATATCAGAAAGAAGTGTATTCACCGTTTTGCATAAACATTTGTCAATGTGAAAGCTATGTTCAAAGTGGTTGCTGCGACTTGCCACAGTCGATCAAGAACAACGACTCATCGACGATTCAGAGCGTTGTTTGCAACTGTTTAAACGCAACAAAAGAAGTTTTAACGTAAATATGGGATAATGGAACATGGATACACCACTTCCCTCAAGAGTTACATGAGCAGTCACCTGAGTGGGCATGTGAAATCATCGATTACTTTGAGAAAAACAGATTCATCAATAGCGAATATTATGTATCTTTAGTTATGCGTTTTAAGAAAGAAACCATCAAAAACGGCTATAAATAAAGAAGAAAAATGGAACTTTACACCAAGACAAAGCTCCGTGCAACAATCGATCGCTACGATAGAAAAACTACTTCAATTGCACTTTTAATTGCTTCTAAATCCAAACTATTTTTTATATATGGCCCCAACGACTACTGGCTGTTTGTAGACCTTAAAAGAATGGTCCGGGGAAAGATGTTGGGCTTTAATGATGAAGTGATATCGGAAAGTAAGGCGTCTTTTGAGGCTAAGGAAAAATTGTTATACAAAAATGCATCGAATTGTTAGAGAAGTGTTGGAATCAGTGTATTAGCCTAGAGGGAGACAATGTTGATAAAAAATTCAAATTTTGCCTAAAAGTTGTTGTATTATTAACTAGGCGTGGATTTTTGAGAGATGTGTTATATTGTCAAGGTGGTGTCAGCCAATGATTAATCCTGAATGGATTTCTATTTTTTCAGATTTTGCCTCACACATTAGATTCAGTAAATCCAGTGAGAAGAGATATCTTTGTCATACTCTACTTTTTGTCTTTCTATAGAACCTATGTAAACGTTCTTCTGTATTAGTATTGCTATTCCTGATAACAACCTGTTCATAACTATCGAATTCATTGTTTAGGTTTCTTTGACAAACACACTTAGATTTTGTCCAATATCATTGCCTGATTTTGCTGTGCACTGTGTTTATCGATATTCGGATGTAGGATGGTTACGTGCGTAGAGTTGAAAATTGTGTTATATATTCTTGTTTGACTTCGTTTGTACTATGATATCATTCCTATCGAGGGCACTAAGACGCGGTAAATCAATTGATGGTTTTCCCTATGTTGATAGGGGTCGAAAGTTAGAATCTTGCTGAATGACACATGTTAGTAACATAAATTTAACGTAAAGAAACAAATATAAACAAATATTCTAATTTATTACAAACAAATTATCTTCTCAAATACGAGTATCTATTAAAAATAAGGTTCATATGGTAGATTTGAAAAATAGTAGCTACTCTGGCATGTACGCATCACTCATTCAGTAATGAATTAAATCACTCTGGCTATTGGGCGTGTATAATGATAATATACACGCTAAAAAGTGTGCCTTCTTCTACCGAGCGCCCATAGCCCAGAGTTAGAATCGCCGACTGACGTCAATTCGATCGGGTTTCAATCCTGGGTTAAAAGCAATCGGAGTCTGCGATGACTTGTGTGTGTGTATATATATATATATA